>VZSC01015696.1:59311-70153 GCA_013398225.1 Steatornis caripensis
AGAACTTGTTTGGCGTGAGGGTGCCTGAGCCCTGGCCCAGGCTGCCCAGAGAGGCTGTGGAGTCTCCTTCTGCGGAGAGATTCAGCCCCGCCTGGACGCATCCCTGTGCCCCCTGCGCTGGGGGCACCTGCTTTAGCAGGGGTTGGGGCTGGGGGATCCCCAGAGGGCCCTGCCAGCCCCTGCCGTGCTGGGATTCTGGGATTCTGTGATCTCTAGACAAATACTGACATATTTAAACATGATCTGGAGTAAAAAAACACACCCAGATGTTGCTGGCTATTGGGTGACGGGATACCTGATAGCTGCAGGACCCACTGTTCCCTCTTCTCTAGGGACTGACATTTACTCTGCAACACCACCACATCTCCAGTGAGCAAACACCCAGGGGCTTCTCGGAACAGACCGCGCTCTGTCCAACATGTTTATTAAGGAGCTCTTGCACCCTCTGCTCCAGCCGCCCCGGTGATGATGCTGCCTCTTGGAAACCTGAGCCACACCAGGGGACACGGCAAACCCAGGGCCCGGGGCAGCCAAATCACCAACCCTGACCAGGGGGCAGGCCCTGAACCCTGGACAAAGGGCCAAAACAGTGTGGTTTGGGGCAATTGGTGCCTTATGGGGAATAGAAGTCCTTTAAGCCCATCATGGACTTGCCCATCCCAGGTCCTGTCTTTTTGCGCTCAAAAGCAGGGAAAGGTGTGCTGTCACCTCTTCTCTTCCCAATCTCCTCTTCCCCATCTCCTCTACCTGCTTTCCACACCTGCCCTCTGCTTAATCTAGAGATATTTCACATTTGTATCTCTGGCAAGAGCAGGAGGATGCTCATAACCAGCTCTTCTCACAGCCTTGTCCAGCTGAGGACATGAGAAACCTCCCAGAGCGCTGGCATCTGGATTTGCAGTGGGCAGGCTGGGACCCGAACAAGCGCCTGGGTATGAGAGCTCTTTGTCACACCGCGTGGCAAACCAGCTCACCAAAACTACTTGCTGAACTTTTGACATTTTGGTAGAAACTGGAAGAAATGACTCAGAAGAAATAGGATTCATCTGACAACATCCATCCAGCTCTATCCTCGCTAACAACAAAGCGGAAAACATCCCACGCGCTTTAAGTGAGAAGTCTCCCCAACTGGTCAGCCAGCCCTGTAACTGCAGGCCAAGGCTGCAGAGCCAGGCAGGAAACCCAGGTGGATTTTCGACCCCCTGCAGCAAATTCCGCCGTGTAAAAGCACTGATCGGATTTGGGATGGGTCTTCCAACAATGCTAGCACCTTTGTTTGCAATAAACAGCAGAATATGGTGAAATCATTCAGCGCTGATTTCACCCCTACGCAAACAACCTCGCCAACCTTTACATCTATGTATAAATGACTACAATTAGGTAGCACCATTGCAAACACTTGTGCATTTATGCACGGAGAAGACACAGAGATGTTGTTGTGATCATGAACACATATATACATATTAAACAGACCTCCTCCTATATAAGGGGCAGCTCAACAATTGCCATTACCAGCCTAGACGAAAGGAGGAAAGATTCACTGCCAAGCAACACCTGAGCAACTCACCGGGCAGAAATGGCTCCAGGTATTTTTCTTTATTTCAAGGGATTGCCAGCTCTGCTGCATGCTTAGGGTGATGGGAGATGATGATAGGGTGGTACTGTGGTGGGCTGCACGCAGTCAGTGCCAGCCCTAAATTAAAATGAGGCAATTTATAAATCAATGAAAAAGAATACTTTTCCCTATAGTGTGAGTTTAATCCATGAACTTACATAGTTTTTAGCCTAAACTGGGCAAGGAGAGGATGGAGAACATGAAGAACAAGGTCAAGCCACAGTTATAACAGTTCTTACTAACATAAATTTTGGCAGGGATATTAAGACTTGTATTCAAAGCTCAAGATGGGGACCAGGGTGATATCTAATGTGTACGTCCAAGTCCCACAGGCTTCAGCGCATTCCTCCACTGAAGGGTATTTCTCCAAGATTAACTTTGTGGTCTCTGTAAGCAAAAATGGACACTTGTGTGAGCTAGATGTCAAGTGCTGAAAACTTCTAGGCTTGACAAAGACCACCAGCTTCTACAGGTGTGTCCCAGAGAGAAAAACTAGCCGGTCACAGCACAGGTAATGTCATCATCTCTCCTCCTGGTGAAGGCAGACAGCCAGTTTCACATCAGCAGTGTGGCGTAAACCAAGGCTAGAGTGAGATACTCCCAGGCCCTCACCTGGTACTCACCACCCCCTGCTTGCTCACGCAACGAAGAGCACCCTGCGCTCTCATGAGGGCCAGGCCTACGGAAAAAACATGAGCATGTTAGCGAAAAACATGGGGACATACTCTAGTTTTCACGGCGCAACAATGACTCTTCAGGCAGGAAAACACTGCTTATAACATCGGGAGCAGTACAAGCCTCGAGGGCACATCCAGTGAAAGGGGACAGGGTTTCATTTGATTTCTGGGGAGGGCTAAGCTCACCCACAGAGTGCCAAGAAGATGTTCAGGAAGGTGAGCTCTCAGCCAGCACGGACAGAAGAGGCTGGGAATTAATTCCTAGGTGCCACCCCCTCCTCAGCACGGTCACTAAAGGTCTGCTAACACCTTTCCTTTCCACTTTGCCGTAGGGTCATGGTTTTCTCCTCTCTTCATCATTGTGATCACTCTGGGACTGCAGTGGCCACAGGAAGCTGCCACCTTCCCGGCCATGCCCCTTCCCAACCTCTTTGCCAACGCTGTGCTGAGGGCTCAGCACCTTCACCTCCTGGCTGCCGAGACATACAAAGAGTTCGTAAGTGTCGCGGCCTCTGGGCATCTCCTCCACATTAGCTTGACGGTTTCAGGACTGTGCCACAGCTTCCCACCCAGTATAACTTCTTGGAAACCAAGATTTTTCAACTATTAGTGCCTTCTCTGTCAGCTCTCGATGAGGAGAGAGAGTCTTAACAGGATAGGACAGGTTATGGCCCATCAGCCTGGACCGTGTCTCCTCCTCGCAGCCCTCTGCCCCACCTCTCATCCTGCACAGTCCCCTCCTCAGGGCCATTGCTGCCCGCGTCCAAACCTACCGCACAGGATCAGGTGTCTCAAAGAGAAACCTGGCTCCAAAGGCAGTGGGAGATGGCACAGATATTTTAAACTATCCAGTTTCTGCTGTTACCAGGAACTGGCAAGAGCCATCACTTTGGCAAGAGCTGTCCTTGGGGGTCACCTGCTCCCTGGGAGAACCCAGCCCAAGTGTTATTTTGCTTTCACCTTCGCACTTTGGCTTAGTGAGAGGAAGACCTCTAGGTCCAGAAGCTACTGTGCCCCCATACAAAATCCTGTTCCTACCTGCCAACCCTGCACAGAGACAACTCACGTCTCACGTTTATTTCTTGCAAAGAGGAACCATGCAGGACAGCCTGGGAAAATCTCTCTGGTCTTCTCCCAGTACAGAAGCAACAGACCTGACTGTGTTTGGGATGTCTCCACAGGAACGCACTTATATTCCAGAGGACCAAAGACACGCCAACAAAAACTCCCAGGCAGCATTTTGTTACTCAGAAACCATCCCTGCTCCCACAGGGAAGGATGATGCCCAACAGAAATCAGTAAGTTCTCTCCCCGGGGCAGGCATAGACTGTTTTAAGAGCCCAGCTGTGCTTCGTTACAGGAACAGAGGCGTTCATCTGTGAGCACTCCAGTGCTTCATTCCTCCTCTCCCTTTTTTACTATTTAAACCCTGCATGAAGAAAGACCAACTCTTCTGGTTTAAGACTATAAATCACACTCCCACCTCAAGAAGGAGGAAAAACTATTGTCTGCACAGGACATACAGCTGGGTGGTGCTCCTCGGCTTGCAAACTTGTCTGTATCTGCTGAAGCTGCAGGAGCCGTGACACATCTCTGGGTTACCTCCAGGCTGTTTGAGAGGGAGCAGGGCACACAGGTAACCCTACCAAATACCTCACCTGCACAGCTTTGACCTTCTCCTTTCTTAATTTCAGGACATGGAGCTTCTTCGGTTTTCCCTGGTTCTCATCCAGTCCTGGCTGACCCCGGTACAATACCTAAGCAAGGTGTTCACAAACAATCTGGTATTTGGCACTTCAGACAGAGTGTATGAAAAACTAAAGGACCTGGAAGAAGGGATCCAAGCTCTGATGAGGGTAAGTTGCAGAACGTGGCATAATTACAGAATAACAGAGATCCCCTAGACACAGGGCACTGAGCTCTCAGGGTCTCCCACAGGATCCAAAGACCACGGGAAATCTCCACACCTTCCACTCTGAAGACCGGTGGCACCCTTTGGACTTGGCTTACCTTAAGATACTGAGATCATGACACACGTTTCATTACTGGGGATTAAAAGAAAACACATAACAAGTGTTAATAGCACTGCCATAACCACTCGGATAGTGGTACAGACCAGGAAGATCACAACAGTCCAGACCCAAAGTCTTTCCAAACCCAGCACCAAAGAATACTCAATCAGTTGAATCTGCTGCACAAACAGCGACATAATGTTTGCTACATCTCCATGCAAAAGACTTTAAATGGAGTAAATTTTGTGAGGTTTGCAACCTGGCTTTAAGGACTCATAACAGTTTATAAAAACAACGCATGTAAGCTGTGTACCAATGGAAGCCTATGTTCTGATGTTTCTCTTACAGTAACACAGCACCCAGACAGCTGAGAGCTGGCGAGTGACCTTCTTCAAGGGTCACTCTTAATTTTTACTGTGTTCTTTTAAATGAAAGTGCTTATTGTCTGCCAGGATCCCTTCTCAGTTATGCTTACTCTGTAAGTATATCTGTCAGCACCACCATGTAGCTAGAGCTCTGAGACTTGTATCTGTGAGAAATGAGTCCAGACAATTATTTACATCTTCTAGCATCTAAATAACTCTGAAAGTCAGGCCCTGAGAGTAAGCAGAGATCTTCTGTCCTGGCACTTCAGACAGAGTAAGCAGGTATATGTATCGGTACCATTACCAGATTTTGCTCTCTGTTCGATATGTGCTTGCACATTGGGAAACGAGACAAATAATCACATTTCATCTATTTACAACACTGTTTACTTAACCAAAACCATCCTGCTTACTACGCCAGCTGGTGAGCGAAGCCCGGCAGGCGGAGTGGCAGATTGCAGATCTCCCAGCTCCAGATGCACATGCCGTGGGCCTGGGTTAGAGCTTTCTTCTCTGGGAAAGTGGGAGAAGAGAGAGACTTATTTGCCTGTTCCCTTGGCTAGAGTAGCTGCAGGGAGGCCCTGCAACTTTCCCCTTATTTTAAGACCCCAGCAGACACACTCCTCCCTCCCTGCAGCCTTGTGCCCAGCTCCCTTCTCGCTGGCAGCAGCTTGTGTAGCATCACCCCTGTGTAATTACCCTTCCTGTAAACACATAAACGCAAAAGTACACTTGAAATATGATTCGGGGAGGGAGGAAAAGAACCCCAACCTCCTCTAAAGCTAGCTGGGAGCTCCGGTGATGGGGGCCTGGGAGAATGCTCATCCCCAGGCCCCCAGGACCTCTCCATTCCCTCGCAGGAGCTGGAGGACCGGAGCCCGCGGGGTCCGCAAATCCTCAAACCCACCTACGACAAATTCGACATCCACCTGCGCAACGAGGATGCCCTGCTGAAGAACTACAGCTTGCTCTCCTGCTTCAAGAAGGACCTGCACAAGGTGGAGACCTACCTGAAGGTGATAAAGTGCCGGCGCTACGGAGAGGGAAACTGCACCGTTTGACGCCCGGGATGGCTCCCCACCCCCCCAGCCCTCGCTGGCCACAGCTGCCTGGCTCCTTGTAAAGAAAATGGGAGAATAAACCCGCTACCCCTCGACCCGTGTCTGGCTTTTGGGGGGCTGTGGGGACAGCCCGCCATGGGGAGGCAGGGTGGCTGAGGGGCTGGCGGGGGGCGGATTTGGGGCTTTTCCGTGGATTCGGGGGGGCTTTTCCCTGGATTGGGGCAGCTTTTTCCCTCACACTCATGGCCGTGCCTGCACTCCAGGCCAGGACTGGCGGAGGCGGAAGAGCGAGCGCGGGGCGGAAGGCGGGCTGCTCCAGCATGGCGGAGGTGGTGGAGTTCCGGGTGCCCACGGGGAGCGCCCAGAGGTTGCTGGTCTGGGGGCTGGAGCCGGGGCCGGGCCTGGAGGTGAGGTGAGGTGAGGCTGAGGAGCGGGGACCGGGATCCCCCGGGGGCTGAGGAGCGGGGACCGGGATCCCCTGGGGCCGAGGACCGAGACACCCCCCCGCACCCCCGCTCTCATGAGGGCCAGGCCTACGGAAAAAACATGAGCATGTTAGCGAAAAACATGGGGACATACTCTAGTTTTCACGGCGCAACAATGACTCTTCAGGCAGGAAAACACTGCTTATAACATCGGGAGCAGTACAAGCCTCGAGGGCACATCCAGTGAAAGGGGACAGGGTTTCATTTGATTTCTGGGGAGGGCTAAGCTCACCCACAGAGTGCCAAGAAGATGTTCAGGAAGGTGAGCTCTCAGCCAGCACGGACAGAAGAGGCTGGGNGTGCTGATGGCTTCACCTGTGTGCTAATAATATATTTTCAAATCCCTCCTTTTTTTCTCCCCCCTCGTTTTTAATGATTTTTTACTTTCCCTGAGGCATGCTAGGCCCGAGGGGCTGTGGGGCCACTTTGCCCGGGTGCCGCAGCCAGTTTTACAGTTTGCACAGCAAAACCGCAAAGAGACCAGCGGAAGGTGTAAGAGCTGGAATCAAATGCCGTTAGTTTGCCTGTGAAATATGTGCTAATGTTTTCACCAAAAGCTTCAGCGAAACATTGTGACCACATGTGGTGGGACAGCAGGGAGCGAGAGCAGTCTGGGATGAGGATGACTGCGGGCACAGAAACCCCCACCTCTGTCTTGGATCTCCTTCCACTGCACAGGCTGGGTGAGAAGGGAGATGAGATGTCATCAGGGCCAGAGGTCCAGCCAGGTTGAGCTTGTTTTTATGGAGAGATACTCACTTTCAGTCTCACTGCTTATTTCAGGGCTTACTGCGGCTAAACAGTGCTAAAAACTTTCCTTGTTTTCTAAGTCTTGTGAGTAGTCCTCTCTGTTGCTGTTGTTCAGCCCCTGGAGAGCCCATAGATATTTCAAAAACCCCTTTTTTCCCTTGTTTTTCCTCAGCATTCCCTGTTTTCAGCATTTTCCAAATTTGGGCCGCTCTACTCGGTGCGAGCGCACAGGAACGCTGCTGTGGCAGGGCCTGGGTGTTACGCCATCATCAAGTTTTACTCAGCTGGAGATGCCAGTAGAGCCCAGAATGCGTGCAATGGGCAAAGGCTGTTTCAGAAATCTCCCTTGAAGGTAAGCAGAACAGCCCCGGGCGTGAAACTTCCAGGACTCAGCACCGTGACCTCCAGCACTGTGGTAGGATGACACGAAATATTTGTTGATCTCAGTGATGCTTCCTGTGCAGAAAGTTTGCTAACTTTTGGCTGGATGCTACCACCGTGGTGAAATCCCTCACCGCTGGCTCCCAGGTAGCATTTAAGCAGTAAAATGGCAACATCCCTCCTCTGGGATAATTTACAGGGCCTGTTCCTGAGTAAAAAATATTTAACACATCTCAGAAGCCCGCAGGTGGT
This sequence comes from Steatornis caripensis, assembly GCA_013398225.1. NCBI lineage: Eukaryota > Metazoa > Chordata > Aves > Caprimulgiformes > Steatornithidae > Steatornis > Steatornis caripensis. The sequence continues at coordinate 66,910 of VZSC01015696.1, forward strand.
CAGGGAATTGGTTACCTTCCGGTGACTCTGCCGGAGCTGTCAGTGGTGTGTCTGTGGTGGGAACCTTCCAAGCAAAGCCTGGCTAAGCAGAACTGTTCTTTTCTGGATAGGTTTGTGTTTGCACCAAGCAGGAAGGGTTTCAGCAACAAGTCCTTGCTCTGAACAGCAACAAGTGCCAGGAGTTGGCCAACCACTACCTTGGCTTTAACGGCTGGTCCAGTCGCATCATCACAGTAAGGGACTTTTTACATTCATCCATCATCCTTCCCCTCATCCTCTTCTGAATTAGAGCAGTTGGTGGAATAAGAAGAATTGTCCTCAAACCAGCAAATAATAGACAGCTACAGGAGCTGTGTTTTGGACCACAGATGGGGTATTTTGAAAGCTTGGGGAGAGAAAATTGTCATGGGTGATGGCACTGGCTTGGCTTCTGTTAATAAAAATGGGGGCAGCTGCAATTAAAGCAGTGCAGGGCCTGGCAGCGGTCTTCATGTGCTGAATGAAAGTGGCTGAGATGACTGAGACTCCCAGAACATGGGGACTATGAGGTATATCTAAAAGAGGGTCAAAACAGTAAAGATCCCTGCTCTGCCTCCACCATGTGCTACTGCCTTGGAGTCAGAGAAGGTCTGTGTTACGCAGGCATAGGCTTAAGTGGTCATAACATCCCCTTCCTATTTAATTGAAATTAATTATCTGTGGCCTTCCCAACAGCTAGAGAACCTATCTGGCTTTGATGGCGAGAACGAGGAAATGCGAAAGACCTCACAGAAGCGATCTATGAAATACCTGTGTGCTGTAGAGGTGACACTGCCCAACCACGGGGTACGCACCAGGGGAGTTGCCCTCGTCAAGGCAGACCTAGAAAACCGTGAAGGTGCGTTTCAGATGCAGCTGGAAGTCTGTCTTAGCAGCTGTGGCAGATGCTGGTTAATATTGCTTTTGCAGCTTGTGGGTCTGATAAAGTACCTGATTTTAGCTGGAGGCAAGGATCTGTGCAGGGCCTTGCGAGCTGCTGTGCTGTGCAGCGAGGGATCCTGAGCGTGCCTCTTCCCTCCCTGCTCCACACCCATGCCGCTTTCCAAGCCTCTGTTCTCTCCCTCTTGCCTGCAGCATTATTCATTCCCAGTCACAGCCACTGGTTCTGGTGTGAACGTGCCATGTGATTGTGCCTGTGGCACAGCACAGCTGCCGGCGGGGCTCTCCCGACACACGGCTGAGGATCGCGTGCTGCTGCCGGTTGGCACACGAAGCCCCTGTGAGGGTGCTGCCGTGCTGCCAGTGACTCCCGAAACACGAGGAGCTTTCTTAGCAGATCCATAAGGCTGTGTTTGGTTACGTTTCCTACCGTGAGGCACCTGGTGCGCTTCATATGCAGAGGGTCATCTTGGTAACATGCTGCTTGTTGGGTTCAGATCCTCTCGAGTTCGTCACAGCCTCAAGAAGAGTTCAGAAACTCGCAGTCGCAAAGGCTTTGTCTAGTGCCTTTNCTGCCAGTGACTCCCGAAACATGAGGAGCTTTCTTAGCAGATCCATAAGGCTGTGTTTGGTTACGTTTCCTACCGTGAGGCACCTGGTGCGCTTCATATGCAGAGGGTCATCTTGGTAACATGCTGCTTGTTGGGTTCAGATCCTCTCGAGTTCGTCACAGCCTCAAGAAGAGTTCAGAAACTCGCAGTCGCAAAGGCTTTGTCTAGTGCCTTTCAGAAGATACTCCTCGTAGTCTTAGGTAAGCCCTATTTTTGTATTAAATGCTGGGCTGTTTCAGCTAATGATACTAGAACTTCCATGATAATTGATGTGAATTCCTCTTCTCTCAAACTCTCTTGGGATTTGTTGAGGCTTGGGGGCTCTCGGGCAAAATTAAACTTGTTTTGTGGTCTGGAACAACTTAATGGAGTGGTTCCACCCTGTCAGCTGCGTGAGTGAAAGGGAAGTCTGACAGGAGGTCTGATCTTTTTTTTTATGATAAGTCATTGAAACTCCAAATTTCAAGAGTGTGAACACTGGCAGGGAGAGTTTCTTAACGCTACGTGCTCATGCCAGATAGGGATGTGGGGAAGTTCTGGCTCCAGGGGAATGGCAGCCCTTTGCACGTTCCTGTGCCGGTTCCAAGCCAACCAGGTGCCATCAAAGGTCTGTGCCCCACTGTGCGCAGTACTGTGTCTTTGGAGCTGCTATCTGCTACCTTTGAGTTTTTAACCATAGAGGCTGTCTCTGTGCCTATCCAGGAACTGCGAGATCTGCTTTCTCTGGGTTCCAAGTTTTGTCCTCCCTGGGCTTTTAGGTGATGGGTGTTTATCAAAGTACTTCAGTCTCTTACGCTTACCAGGACTGACCCTGACGGGATCACGTCAGTGCCGCTATCGTCATTTTACAGAGAGGGGCCTTCCATCTGCCAGATTCCTCCCCCAGGTTCTTTAAGGTGTTCTTTCGAAAAGCAGATTTCTGGATTCAGCTGTTTTCCTGTGCTTCCTGCCGTCTGGCCCGTCATGTACATGGAGACCAACAATTAACATGCTCCATCCCTTCCATAGGTTTCTGCTTCCTCAATTTCAGTTTCCACTCTGTTTAGTAAGAGCTGTTTGATTTTTATGAAGAGAAGACAGGCAGTAGGCCAGAGAGAGCAGCACACTCATTCAGACCAACCAACGACTAGCTCTGAAACCCACTGTGAAGCAGAATTGACCCGTATGGCATTTAGGGTAGGTTTATTGCCAGTACACACAAGAGTAAGTAACCACGGCTCTGACTGTTTATTTTGTTTCAGAAAATGGGAAAGTGGTCGTGGAGTACAATTCCACGCAAGAGGAGCTCACAGACTCCTTAACAGAAGAGGAAATGAAGGGTCTTGTTCAGGTAAAACTAGTGGATGTTTGGGTTTTGTGCAGTCTGGAGACTGGAGATACAGCTGTTAACGGTTACAGCCTCTGGCACCCTCCTTTTATGCAGAAATTACCTTGAATTAAATCCCAGGAAGTAAAGACATCTTGGAACTGCACAGCACGCAAAGGTGTTAAAACTCCTTCTTGGGGTATCTTTGTGCAGCAACGTGTGTATATTTTAGACGGCATGGGAAAGTGAGCCGTTAGGGTACAGAACCGTTACGGTGCAGGTTGGCAAGTCTGAGACATGACGGTGTGCGGGACTGCTCTTCGTAGAATCTGTGACAGACCCAAATCCCGGTCAGGTCACAGAGTAGGTTAAATCAAATGATGTTTTAATACGCTCTTCAATCAATCAA
>VZSC01015697.1:0-39166 GCA_013398225.1 Steatornis caripensis
TCACTTCTTCCCCGCGTCGCTCAGCACTACAACATATAACATGCTTCCAAACAAGCATGTTTGGATAGAGAGGTCTGAACGATTTTGCTGCATTTTCCTTGAGAGAACAGCAAGAGTATGTTGGGTTTGTCAAACTGCATGATGCCAGGTTCACCTGGCTTTTACTTTTGTTTCTTTAACAAATAGGGAATTGACTCAGTGAGGAGGCTGACTTGAAGCCCTGTATGTTAGGGGCTTGAAGGGTCACATATGGGAGTCTATTCTGTGATGTGGTTACTGCCTCTATGCATCTCTGCACTGTGGCATGTGGAAAGGTTGATGATACTTGTTACTGACCACCAGGCTGTCCTGCTGGCTGAGGGAAGAAACGTGGATCTGTCTTGCCTGTCTGAAGCTGGCAGCCTGGTTGGCAGCCCTTGGCGTTGTGTGTGTAGACAGAGTGGTGTACTACTTTGGAGGACACCACGCACGTGGCAATACAAGCAAGTTCTACATGTTAAATTCCAGATCTACGGACAAAGTGTTGCAGTGGGTCAGAATAGAGTGTCAGGAGTACCCCCTTCCTCAAAGGACAAACTTGGTGTTTGGGTTTACAAAATCCAGCTAATATTTTTTGGAGGGTATTGTTATTTTCCTGAAGGGAAACAATGGGGAACTTCAGAATTTGATGAAACCTCTTTTTGGAATTCAGGTCTTCCGAGATGGTGGAACGACCACACGCATGTTCTGGAATGGACACTGAAACTTCTACTTCAGCACCTAGCTGAAGTGGAAGAGGGATTGAGACCGTTGCTACCACCTTTGAGATTTGGAGAGCAGCTCCTCCTCACTCCTCTTGCCCTCTTACAAACTTAGCTGTGGCTTGGCTTTCCTGCTTTGTAGACAACTTGAGCTACCAGAGTTGGCCTTTTTTTTTTTTTTTACCTTGTCTTTGGCATCAGGCTGTCAGTGGTGGCTTGTGTGGTGGATGAATGTAGCACCAGACTACATCCATCCATGGCCCTCCTGGAGGTTTCTTTTGAGCATTTCTTCTTCTTTTCCAGCTAAGAGGCTGCTGCCCCCAAAGATAAGATGCAGCACAGCTGCCTCTCTGGAAGTGGATCCTGAATTTGATCTGCTGCTGGGCCACCTGCTCATCACAAGTGATGTTTCTGAAGCAGAACCTGGAGACTTGCCCAGCCTGCAAAGGTTTGCTTTGGGATTACTTGGAGCACAGACCTCAGCTATGCCGTTGATAGATCCATCTCTCTTAAGATCCCCGGACCTTGGCCTGGAGCCCTTCACTGGTCTTTTTTGATTGAATGGTTATTAGAAAGGCTGAAAATGTGTGTGTCACCACTAACAGGAGTTGCAGTATTGCTGTGGAAAGGCAACAACTATCAGAAGAGGAGCAATGTTAGTGGAAAGAAAGTGTTCTTCATAGCTTAGGTCAGGGCCCTGTCCATTTCTAAGTGCTGGTCTGTGTATGACTGAACATGGGCCCAGACTTTATTGCTATTTTAAGGGAACAGTTACCCAAATCCTTCCAAATAAGGGCCTTAGTCCAGCATAAGCAATAAGCTGCCCGTGCACGAAGAGTAAAGGCTGAAGAAATGGTAGATGGCCCACCTAGAGAAGACCATCATTCTACTAAACTTGAATATAAGCTGTGGTCAGCCAGAGATTTAATATCTTGTATTAACCTGAAAGTACATTGTTTAACCTCAGTAAAGATATGCTTTGGGAATATGATTGGGTTTATTTGTCTTGGCATTTGCAATGATGCCCTTTCATAGCATATTTTTATTAAAGAAGCACTAGTTATACTGTGTCATTTCTGGGCTGTGGGTGTGTTTCAGGACAGCTTTATCCATACTCTTGCCTTGAAGAAAGAACAACTCATGCATTCCCGACGGATATGTCTAACCTCTTCTTTAGCAGTTTAGACTTAAGACTTTCTTTGTGTGTGTGTGTGTGTGTGTATGTGTGTATACCCAGACAAACTATCCCATTGTTGTAAAGCTTTCCTCAGTGTTATAGTCACGTGTGCTGTGGTTTAGACTTGCTTACTTCATAGCTGTGTGAAGATTCGTCACAGAATAAAGCAAGTCCAACACAGTTTCCTGGGTGTGTTCACACTGCAGGGAAATTCATCCAGAGCATGGATGGCTCTCTACCGAATGAATGACATTATGCTCTCATCTGCAGTTTGGTTTTGAAGAAACAGATACACAACTGGATAGCAGTAAGTTCAGTCAAGGCAAGTCTTTTCTTTGTCACTTTTTGAGCATCTTTCTCAAGGAGAAAAACAACCATGTGCTTTGAGACAAAAAGCTCTGTGGTGGTTCTCTGCAGCCATTCCCCCCTTCAGTTTTAGCCTCAACAGTCCAGGCAAGCAAAGGCTCATGGTGGTAGATCCCCTCCAAGTCAGGCTCTCATGGGGGAAGGTGAGTCAGTGACAGAGAGCAACAGGGACATACGCTCTGTGTAACCAAGGTGTTATCCAGACCTCAAAATAGCATCTCAGCATCTGTAAATAAAAGGGGAATTGGTCACGAAGTTCAGGTGGCTGCTGATTAATCTCAGCATTGTGGGCCATGATGTGGCAGGAGAGAACAGCACCTTTTGTCTGCCCCCTTTATCTGGGAAAAGTACTGTTTGCTAAGTGATCATATCTTAGGGGGAAACTAAAAACATCTTAGTGTAAGGATTTCCTCTGCCCAGGAAATCTCTCTTTAGCACCTACTTTATTTCTGCACACTTTCACTCAGTTACCCAGGAGTATGGACTAGATGGCTGTGTATGATGCAACTTCTTGCAGACGGGAGCTGTCCCTTTATGCACGAGAGGTACTATGCTGCTTATACTGATAACCCTGCCTCACTCCAGCTGGCTCTGCACAGAGGAGGCTTGCAGATCTGTGGGGACATGGAATCACCAGTTGCTGGGCACCCCAAAGGAATTGGACAAAAATACCTGTTGCAGGCTTTTCTTTCTCTGGAAGTGACAGCTGTCTAGGCTGGTGTGCTGCCTCTTCTCACAGACCGTGCGTCCAATTTCCACGTGGAGCATGTACTTCAGCCCTCTGACAACCTAGAGAAAATAGTTTTCTCATTTAAATTAAGGGGAGGGGAAAGGGATGCCAAAATTGTGGCTAGGAATCAAGTGCTGCATCTGTGAATTGTGTGTGGTGGTGTGGATTGAAGTGTTTCGTGTTGAATTACTAGGGTGGGTGGAGGAGCAAGAGCCCTTCTGTGGAGCAGTTACATGGGATAGAGGGACATGTGCTGTTTATCTTTACTTGAGGATCAGAGCTCCCATGTCTTGGGTGCTCTGTAGGAGAATCAATTGGTAAATGATTTGGAGGATCACCAGAAGTCTGGGCTCTTCTTACCTGTACCATGGCTCTGTTTATTTGTGATTCCTTAAACAGAAAGAGGTCATTGGAACTGTTATTGTATCTGTAAACTCCGAAGCGAGCTGCCTTGCGAACACCAGGATTGTCAGTGTTCATTGGGACAGGAGAGCCAGGCTTCGTCGTCGAATGAGGTGGTAGCACATATGTAGCTGAAACAACACAAAATGTGAGTGCAAAACACAGGTAGGAAATGGTGGGAGCTTCAGCCCTCTGAACCAGTGCTAAACCTTGAGCTTCAGCCCTCTGAACCACTGCTAAACCTTCTTACTTGTCCCATGCACTGGTGCTTCAGGTGGACTCTGCTCGCATCTGTTACAAAGTAATTTTTCTTTCTATATTTGTAATGGTGAAACAATCCTGTGGAATGAACTGACATAGAAAGATGCTGCTAGAAGTGGTAGCAGAGCTCAAACTGACTTAGAAGAAGCCAGGGTATTGTGAATATTATCTAGAATGTCTCTGGTACAACTCTTGACTCGTAGAAGGCCCAGCTTTGAATCTAGTTACAAAGCTAGATCACGTTGCTCTGGGTACAGAGCCCTGCTGCTCTTATTTGGCATCCCAAGTTTAACTTGCAGACATAATTCTTTCCCACTCCCCCTTAATCCTTTGATGGCATCTTGAGGTTTTTATTTTAGGGGGATATAGGGGGTGCTAAAGGTGAGGGGAAGATACCCTCCCTCTATGTGCTGACAAAGGAGAGGTGTCCCTCTTCTCCAGCTGGACAGGGAAGGGCCTGGTGCAGAACTTGGACTAGCTCCCTGCTGTCCTGGAGAACAGGCTGCTTTGGGTGAAGTGCTGTTGCCCTGACCCAAATGCTAAGGACCAGCTTATTATCACAGCCATGAATTGGAGGAGCAAGGTTTGTAGGAAATGGAGATTGGGGGGTGAGGGGAAACCCTTGAGTTTCCAAGTTTGAACAATTCTTCCCACACAGCCCTTATTACTGTATATTCTTACTTGGTTGTGTAGCTAATTTCCCCATGCCCTGCTTGTTTTTTCAATGATATAAAAGAAGCTTAAAGCTTATAGTGGATGTTATTATTACCTCCCCTTTTACATTTGCCTTCCCCTCCATTTTCCTGCTTCTGAAATACAGGCAAGACGAAGAAATCCTCAACCCGCACAAGTTGCCGTGCAGCCCCTGCTGATGATGAGACCTGCTAGTGCAGGAGGTGGCCCTTGGAGTTCATGCTGTTTGTGTGCACACAAATGTGCATGTGGAACTTGTACTAAACTTGCTGTGAAAGTCAAACTTTTTATCACCTCCAGCTTTTTTTCACTGCTAGATCTCTAACACCAAGCAAAGAGCATAGACTGTATTTAAGCCAGTTTGTACTGAGAAACCAGAGTAGAAGAGAGGGATAACTTTGGGTGACCTAGAGTCTATTTTAAAAAAACCAAAACCCCAGCATTATGTGTCATCATCGTCAAAGGAGGCTGCAAAAATTCAGCTTTCAGGTTGCTGATGTACATCCTAGTTACATTATCACATCCTCCCCCGCAGGTGGTAATGGCTGCACCCCCTTGTAACATTGCTCAGGGAGTAAAGTATTGACCTGCAAAGGAGAGACTCAGTTTCATTTCCCTTCTCAACCCAAAGACGTCCAAATTCACATCTCTTCCTGGCTGATACCCGAGCTACCGTAACGACCCCCGTATTTTCTTGCAAGTGGGAGCTGAGAGACCCAGGCTGTGTATCTGAGAGGAGTGGATGTTCTGCAAGTGGCTTTGTGTCTGGTGTGAAGGTGACAAGCTTTCCTGTCCCATGTCTCTGATCTGTGTTGGGACTGGCCGTGCAGCCAGTGCTGGGCAAACTGGCAATGTTTTTTCACCAAACAGCCCAGAATCTACTTCTCTATGGGGTGATGTTTTCCCATTGCAGCAAGGGTGGAATTCCAGAGTCACAGAAATTCATGACCATGCAGACTAGGACTGAAGGTATTTCTCAGGCAACGGATCTTATCCAGTGCTCAGCTCAAGGGTAAGACTTTCCAGAGTGTCTGTATTTTTGTCCTGAACAGGGACTCTGCCTGGGGCTTAAGGTGGTGGGACACACAGGTGATTCAAGAGGGCCATGCAGGACCTGCCTGAAGTCAGCAAGGAAGCTTGGGCCAGAGCAGGGCCTTGGTTTGGTCTTTGCCTATAAGGCCAGTTGTCATTTTCCTCAGGGATGCAATGCTTTTCCCTGTGCCATCAATACCAGCTCAGTAGCTTATAGGAATGAACTTTTTCCTGAGCTGACCTAGCAACTGAGACAGGCTGCCAGGCTGAGAGTAGGTCACTGGCTTGTGAGCTCTTCTGGCTGCTCTCCAGGACCTTGCTTGAATCTATGCTCTTAGGCCTGTTGGAAGGTCAAGCTGTGCTGGGGGTGTTGGCAGCAGCAGATACTGTCCCTTGTAGTGGGAGAAGATAACCACAGTTTTTTTCAGTCTCAGCACAAGGTCCCTTTGTGGCTTAACAGCCCTCAACGCCTCTTGAGTCATGGTGATGCCTTTTAAAAAAAGGCATGGAGTGGCAGGGTGAGTGAGGCTCGCTGAAGTCATGCTGTATGTGTGGGAAGAAAACTATGAAATGTGTTACTCTTAAGCAAGAGTCAAAGTGCCCTTGCTCCTGCCTCCAGTGCCTGGTAGATCCAGCAGTGTCACATGTGGCAAGGCCTCCGAAATGTGGCATTGGGAGAGGTGGGCTCACAGTCTTGCAAGCTGGACCATATGTTGTAGACAGATAGCAGGCTGGTAATACACCATGTGTTGTAGACAGATGGTAAGCTAGTATATTTTTGCCCCAGCTTTCATCAAGGGGTACTGGGCATTTCGCCACCTTCACCCATCGCAGCTTGGTGTTGAAAATGACTCACACAAAAGCAAAGTGGGTATAAAATCTACTGAGCCGTTGTGGGAGAACTTTATCCCCCTGTTTTCTGGTGACCCAGATTCCTTAAGGCTAGGATTTGTTTTTCTTGATGTGCTTTGATTATCATTCAAGGAGGTCGTTCATGGAGCACACACTGGTCCAAAATCTCTTTTTGCTGTTCATAAGTTTCCACCACCGTATTTCCAAACCCAGATACTCTCTGGTGTTAGGCACCTGTAGTTCTCATTTTCTTCACCACAACCTTTCCTACAGCTTCTTCCCTAGCTTGGCTCCTAAGGGCCGTTACCTGAAGAAGTTGAGTGTCTAAGGTGATGGCCCTGCTCCAAGAGCAAAGCCGAATGGTCTGGAGGGTCAGATAACAGGGGTCTAGGCATACCAGTGTTGGTGAAACACTTGTAGTCCAGGCCTGGGTGGGAGCAGAGGCACTGCATGACCTGGCCAGGCACCAGAGGATCTGATCTCACAACCTGGGAAAACAGCTCTCACTGCTCCACAGGGAGATGCTTATGTTGAGAGCATTTGTTTTTCAGGCTCCATCCTTTCTTCTGGGTCTGGAAAGGTGAAGAGAGCAGAAAAATCTGGCCCTCCTACCTCTGCCAGATGGTGGTAGGGTAGATTGTTTTCTTGCTCTAAGTTAACAAGCAACTGCCCGTTATTAAGCAAGAGAGGGCTATTCTTGCAGAGACGAGTTGAATGCTGTATTAAGTGGCCCTCTCTTTTGCTTTCCTCATTGAGGAATAATTTGTGGGTTCTATTCCTGCAGTATGAGAGAGCTGTGGATACTCTCTCCCAGCCCCTGCAGTGAAGCAAATAGGCATATTGCAATAGGTTGCTGCTTTTTTTTTTTCTTTCATAGGGTGCTTTCAAAACCTCCTCTCCATTACTGGAAGCAAAGCTAGGCTTTATCTTTAATGTAAAGATGCAGCAGAGTTCCTGCATGCCTCTGCAACCCCCAAAGGAAACCACAGCCGAAACAAAAAGCTACTGGCTAACCAAACACCATCCCTGAGTGTATTAGTACTTTCTGTGTATAGGAGCCAAAGTAAAACTGAAGTAGAATTAGAACCTTCAGAGAGAAAACACTCCTGTCTGCAGCTCCCATTCTAAAGATTTAAGGGCAGCTGCAATCAAGAGAGTTTCCTTGCTCAGCAAAGAAAGAAACGATACAGAGTAATGTTTCATTAAAGTCAGCTAATCGGCACTCAAGTGCCCATCTGTACTTAGATTTAGTAATTAAGGTCATGCAGAGTTTAAACACTGACAAATAAGTTAAAACCAAAAGTTGACTTTAAAATCCTTAGATGATGTCCCTGGATAATATGGTTTGCTACAAGGGGAGAAAGTCTTTTAAAACAGTTGGATTTTCAGCTGCAGTATGAACCCTGCAGCGCTGAGCCAGCGTGGGCAGCAGTTGGAGAAGAGTGTTATTTACCAGCGTGATAGAAAGCAGCACTCACAGGACATAAAGCACAAAGACAACAGAAATTATTTTCTGCTCTTACCTTCTGAAGTCCTGGTGAAGCCCCAGAGTGCTAAACAGCAGAGCACTGCGAAGCTGCAGGCCAAGTTCACTGCCATCTCTACCACTTCAGAAGAGGAGCCTGCCAGTGAGAGAAGTGACCGCCCAGCTTCCTGCAAGGGAAGATGTGCCTCTTTGAGTGCTCTTATTGGCTGGAAGGAAGGAAAAAAATCACCCTAAAACCCCCTGAATCATCAGAGCTCTGATGCAGACTTTATCTCCTGCCCATGAGCACACACCTCGAAGCACCACCACAAAACTCTGGCTTGGTAATAGCAGCACCCGTCCTGCATCAAACAGATTTTTGCTTCGTGATACTCAGGGGTTGTGCAGAAGCGTGGGCAAATATCTGTGATGTAACACTGGGAAGTGGTGTGGAGCTGAGGAGGGCAACAGTCAAGTGCTTTAAGATTCATGGGGAAATTTAATCCGTAAGAAATGGGCAGTGGACCTTGGGGATGTAGTTCCTGACTTGTGTACGGGTGTCTGTGTGGGGAGAAGCCTGACAGAGAAGCTGGGCCCAGTGTCTTCCTTCCCCTGGCGTGGACACATGGGGTTTGGGTGAGGGAGACAAGGAAATTTTAGGGGTACCTGTCTGAGGGGACTGTGTGGAGCAGAACCAGTAGTAAGAGGATTTTAGTTTTGGTGGTAGAGGAGAACACGCTGCCCCACATTTACAAAAGGTGTTTTGACAACAGGAAAAGGTTGTGTTAGGCTCAGAAGAGATGTTTTCTCTAGATGCTCTCCAGAGAGCAAGAGAAACATGAGGAGAGGGGTAGTTTTGTTCTCTGTGGCTTGCAGAGCTTTTCAGCTCTGGGGTTGGATTCCAGAAGGTCAGCGTTTGGTTACCAGAGAGGTGATCTCCAGGCAGTGTTGGTCCATGCTGGGGACCTTACAAGTTTGGGAAAGGAGTTGGCTGCCAGACCTTGTGATGCACCTGAAACCACCAGCTGCAAGATTCAGGAGACGGGGAGATGAACTGATGTCTCACTGAAAGGCTGGGCATGGTGGACTGCATGTGTGCATTTGTTTGAGGTGAGCAATAAGATGGTGGTTGCCTTTCACTTGCCCCAGCAATGAACTGTGTGACTTTCTGAGCAAAGACATCTTATTGTCTGAAGGAGAGTCCTAATGTAGGCCAGTGTAGGTGGTGCATAAGAAACTGGAGGAAAATAATCTTAGTGTTTCCTTGTAGGAAGGGTTTAGGTAAACCCTCTGTCGAAACGTCCCACCAAGAAGGAATGGGGCAAGCATGGTGAGTCACATTTATCGTCAGTCCTACTTGGCATAGAGCTTCTGAATCACCCAAGACCTGTGGAAAATGTTGAGAGAGAACGAGAGGGGCAATACTGGATTTTTTTGTCCCTCCCCTATCCCTATGTGTGTCCCCCCCCCCTTTTTTTTTTGAGCTCACGTAGTATCTGTTCCTCAGTTGTGGCACAGGTCCCTACCTACTCTACAGGTCCCTACTCACTCTTCTGTGTGGCTGAAGCAGGTATCTTCAGCCCTCCCTTTCTCCTCAAGCACTCGATAGTTCTACCTAACTGAGAGACTGCGGGAGTGTCTTTGTAAGCCTATAGTTGAGTCCCCCTGCAATATGCAAGAGAGCGAGTGGTTGGGACCCTTGTCACTGGATCCCAACACATCTCCTGTGTGTTGCAACAGCCTGTGCTGCAAGGCAGTGCCACATGATGCACCAGAAAGGGGTTCAGGCTTCCTGCAGTACATCTCCATCCCTGCTCTCTTTTCTTCTTGGTGAGCTCACTGCCTTTTGATTTGAGTCGAAAGGTGTCCAGTGTGAGGATCTGCTGAGGGATTTGAAAGGATCTTTCTAGAGCATAGATTCTTTCCTTGCTTAAAACGAGTGCTTTGGGACACTGCTAGCAGCCCTTTGATAGGGTTTGGTGTGAGTGGGGATGATGACTAACGAAGGCCGAGAGGGTGGTGAGATGTGACTCCAGCACCCACAGCGCTCCTGTGCAAGGCCACGTCGGTTGGCTGTTGGTACTAGAGGGCACCAGAAGGTAATTCACTGTGCTGGAGCCCAAGCTTGCCTGGCCCTGGCACCCACAGAGCACCTCAAGCAGCCGCTGCTGCATTACTTCTGACCCGAGAGCTCAGGAGATGTGTCCTTGTGGGGAGCCCCTTGCTCTCCACAGAAGCCAAAGACCAGTGCAAACCTCATGCTAAGCAGAGTTGTCCCTAGTGGAGTAGGGACAGACCCCAGAGGCAGTGGCCCTGTTTCAGCGTCATCAAAAACAAGCAATGCCTTGGGCTCTCTTCTTGCCTAGGAGGTTGCCCGTGCCTTTGACAGATCAGCTCTTGGGTGTCTGATGGTTGGTGCCCCAGGATGGAGGGGAGCGTGGTCTGGCTGTAAGGGCACCTGCACCCATGGTCTGATGCAAATCTGGCTTGTGCTGCCTTCTTCTATCCTGCTGTGGTGGCATCTGTGCTGCCACAGACTTTGTCCTGGGGAGCTTAGGACCTGCTCTTTCCTGAAGAGCACTGTCTCACTGTTAATAGGGTTTATAAAGCCAGACATTGACTTAAAGAAAGCAGCACGTGTCTGCAGAGGGCACGTTTTTCCTGCCGCCTTCTCTCTCCCTTTCTTTCCATAAAATTGCTTATTTACATCTCTTCGAATCATCTTTTCTGTTTTCTAATGACCCTTTTATAATTCTGTTGAGGAAGTTTCTCCAGTTCTTTTCTCCTGGGAAGTAACACTTCTCCTGCTCACTAAAGAGCAGTAGTATTATCAGTGCTAGGTATTGTTATGTAAAAAAACCACCAGAAACTCCCCTTCCCCAATAACTGACAAGTAATAGTGAACTCCTCCAAGCCCCAAATATGCAAATATTTGTTATTTTTCTTTGTGAATTTTTGTGCTGTAGAGGAACCTATGAGTAGAGACTGGGACCGTTGTCCCTTTGCCATGTCTCATTCCAACCAGGTGCCATCTCCCAGGACGCTGCTCTGTATCCCAAATTCATCTGCAGGAGCAGTGGAGAACCATGGTATCTGACATCCAACCCAGGAAAACGAGGCAGATTCTCTTCTCTTTTCAGCTCCCTCGGGGTGGCAGATAGGAATTTCACCTGCTTTCCCTGGAACACGTGTGTAGGCCATCTCCTCTAGACCAGTGCAGGACACATGGGGCACTCCGTGGAGTGGTTTCCACTCTCTAAATTTCCCACTGTGGCTGTTCCTGCCTGAGCAGAAATCCTGAGTAGGGAGAGGACGAGAGTAAGCAGGCAAGGAAAGTCTTGCTGATGATTCCAGGGTAAACAGAGCATTTGCTTTAAGCAATGGTGACTTAGTCTGAATCAAACTTAGTCTGACTTAGTCTGAATCAAACTTGTGATTTTTCTGCATTAAGCTCGGTTAAACAGATCTTAAAAGACTTGCATGCCTGAGGAACCCTCATGTTTGTTTTTGTGTGAGTAGGGGATGTTTATTGCAAATTGTGGCAGACCAAGTCTGCTCTCTTTTCTGCAAGGGAGTTTGCAGAATCTGTTCATTCTCTCGCTGTTGGGCTGGGTTATTAGAGGCTTGGAAACTGTGCAACTGTGGGTGGATTTTTTTGATTAAAATAAAAAAGTGTGACTTTTATTATCCATAAATCAAAGATGTAATTATCTCCTGCTTTTCCATTGAAGAAGCAAAACCACAGTACCTGAAGTTTGATTTTCATGATATTTGGTGCATGGTGGACTTCTTCAGCATCACTTTTTGCTTCTGTCATTCAAGGCACACCTTTGGCCACACAGCACAACCCAGTAGTTGCCACCATGGTTTCCTGGAATAATGCCAGTAGGATCAACGGCGGGTCATGTTGGAATTACACTCCTGTAAGTGCAATCAGCATCTAGCCCTGCACCCACAATTTTTCATTTGCCATTCTGACTCCCTCTTTGCACTTTAGGGATCAATGGGGGACTGTAAGAAATATTAATCTCATTAACTTCTGTAGAGGCTTGGAGGATGACTGGAGTGTGTTTCAGTTGTGCTTTCAAAAGTTTTAATTAAGACACATTTACCAATGTCAATAGTTGTTTTTTTTTTTTCCCCCCTTTAATCTTTTTTACATTTTTCAGGCCTTTATCTGGTCCCCAGGGCAGCTAATTTAGCTGGCTTTGCTTTAATGAAGGATCTGAGCAGGAGGATGCTTTTTGGCTCTCAGCTGGAACAGAGAAATCACCACGTTTCAGCTTTTGGTAGGCTAGTACATGAGAAAATGTGTGTTACTTGGCAGAATGGCAACAGCAGACTTTGAGTCTTAAAGGTGAAAGAGGTGGGTATGATGTCTTCTTTCACACTGGAGACCTGCGCTTTGCAGATGCTGAAATATGTTGAGGTGCAGAGAAAGGGCTGTCCAAGGAAGAAGGACCTGGATAACGAATTCAGGAGAGGACCCAGCTGTTCTGCTGCCTTCCTATAGCAGGAACACTCTGCTGGCTTGTCTTTTTTAAGTGGAAAACCATGCAGCTCATATAGCAGCAGCTTTACAGTACGGGGTTACTGGGCAAGCCACAGGATGCTGATAAGCAGGCATATGGCTGAACAAGTTTGGTCAGGCAAAATGGAAAAAGGAAAGGGGAAAATAGTTCAGAGCACATGTCCCTGTGTAGGATTAAGTCAGCAGTGGTAGCCACAGGGAGGATTATGGGTCTGTGCTTGGCAGCAATAGGACATAGACAAGAAATTGGGGTTTGGCACTGGTGGGTTGGCCTCACCCAGGGAATTTGGCTCCTTATGTTCCCTTGTCTCTTCTGCCAGCTCACCAGCACTCCCTGCCTGTGCCTCCGCTGGAGAAGTTGCTCTGATTTTTTGAAGGGATCAAGGCTTAGGCAGTTGCATCTGTTTTTTCTACTGGCAATAACTTCTGAACTGATGAATTTCAATCAGCTATGAAAGTGGGCTGGAAGACTTGAGGATAATCTGTTTACCATACATTTCTAGGGAAGAGAAGATAAGTAAGACCCAAATGAATGGCTGGGCTAAGGAGAGGGGGGAGCACAATTGTGGCATTATCTCATCTATCTGCCGGTGGCACTGTCAGCTGGTGTGCAAAGATTGCCTATAGATTGCACTGTGGGGTGTTTATAAGGGATGGGTGTATGTAAAGATCCCTCCATATTTTACCTTGGGACTGTTCTGTTCATTTTGAGATGAACAAACCTCCCATCCCCTCCCTCCATCTGAAGATTTGAAAGTCCACTTCCAGGGCAAACCTGCTCCTCTCTACAACCACTGCAATGAGAAAGGGGACACACGTTTTGCTAAGATCCTGGTGCTGTTCCCACTGCAGCATCCAAGGTTTGCTACTTGAATTTAAAATTAGCAAGAGCCTAATTACCTCAGTAAGGACAAATCCTCCATTTCTAACAGGAACATGATACACAGATGCCCAGAGCAAATGTCCCTTTAGTCTTGAACTTTCTCTTGGAGCACAGCCTGGAGGGGAGGATTATTGTTCTCCTAAGCCACCCTGAAAGTATTTAAAATACAGTTAAGCACCTTGTTCTCAGTCCCATTTGGGCACACATTTTCACTGGGAGCTACTGATCAGGAGAGGTTGGTGACCCTGCAGATGTTCCCTGCCTCAGTTTCCCCACTGACCTGTGCTGTATTTTGCGTGTTTTGCTGGTGGCCATCTCTTGTCAGGACTCTGTACAGCACCTGGGACCAGGTAGGTCCTACTTTGTGATAGAGCCTCTTGGCAAGATCATAACCTAGGATGAGTAATGATGAAGCGCTGCCAGTTTAGCCCTTGCCCCTGTGGCACCTTGCTTTCTCAGATGACTGTCTGCATACAGTGGCTTCTCACTCCATCTGTTACCCCCTGGCATGGTACTGAGTGTAGTCTGATGACTGTGCAAGCCCCTGCAAACCTCTTGGAAAATTAATTAAGACTTGAGAGGTGACTGGGAGAAGTGCTGGCTCAGCCAGCCCAGGGGCCTGTTTGAAGGAGACCCATCTAGTTAAATAGTTCTTTTTCTTATCACATTGGAAAGTGACTGGGCAGAGCCATAAGCTTAGGCAGATGCTTAATGTTGCTAGTTGCATGTGTTTCAATAGTGCTGGACCAGGGTCTGTTATGCAAGAGGTCCATGGAAAACACTCACCAAATGAACTTCCAAACTCTTCCTGTTAGACACCGGCTACCACAGTGGGCAGATAAAAGCATTTATCAAGTCTCTAGTTGCTGGTGCGAACACTGACAGCTGCTTTTCCTCTCCTTGTGTCACCCTGGAGGAAGCGGGCCACTGTTCCTATGCAAAGAGGGAAGCAGTTGTCTCAGCAGTGGTGGGGGGAGGTTGTGTGATGACAGATGATGTCAGCAGGGGTTGGTAATGCTGGAAAAAAGGAAACGTGGTCTGCTTGGACTTTGCATCCAGGTCCACACGCATGGGAACATACACAAGCACCAATGCATATTAATTGTGTCTTGTCGGTAAACCTGTGTTAAGGCAGTGGCTGAGAGAGGCTCTGAAAGTCCTTTCTTGTCCTCTAAGGACAAGATGTATGGTGCAAGGGTGGCTTCAGATGATTTGGTATTTCTCTTCCCAGATGTCTTGCAAATGAATCCATCATGTATTCACGCAGCCTGCACTGGACCTGTAGAAATGATGCAGCATGTTTTGGGGACTTGGGACCCATTGGTCCTTTGTCCAGGCTTTTGCTGTGTTCCCCACTCTGTTTGGACTTACTTCCATCTGCTGGCATCCTTACTGCTCACCCTCATATTTAATAATTCTCTGTAGACAGGGCAGATGCTGTCGACAAGAGAACTGCAAGTATTGTGCTCTGCTTTAAGAACAGGGTATTGGGAAGTGATGTTGAAATGCAGNTGTATGGTACAAGGGTGGCTTCAGATGATTTGGTATTTCTCTTCCCAGATGTCTTGCAAATGAATCCATCATGTATTCACGCAGCCTGCACTGGACCTGTAGAAATGATGCAGCATGTTTTGGGGACTTGGGACCCATTGGTCCTTTGTCCAGGCTTTTGCTGTGTTCCCCACTCTGTTTGGACTTACTTCCATCTGCTGGCATCCTTACTGCTCACCCTCATATTTAATAATTCTCTGTAGACAGGGCAGATGCTGTCGACAAGAGAACTGCAAGTATTGTGCTCTGCTTTAAGAACAGGGTATTGGGAAGTGATGTTGAAATGCAGGGTCCCTGTGCTCTGCTGCATGCCCCACTCAAAAACATGCTTGGCAGGAACGACTGTTCTTAGGGCAGAGGGGTTCACCAAAGACAGGATGTACTGCGCTCACTCTGCACCTTTTAAAATAGGATGATCACTTCTCTTTTGTGGGGAAAATTGACTGATCTCACGGCTCTGGATGTACTGAAAGTATTTGCCATGATGTCCTCTGGGAAAGGACAGGGGGAAGCTGCAGAGGGTCAGAGCTTCTAAAAAGACATTCAGGTGGCCAAAGTAGGGGTCACAGCAAGAGGCTCTCAGGCTGGCAGCAGTCAAGGATTGCGTTTCAAATTAGCACTGTTTTCTATATTCGGGATCAGTCTTGGCACAAGCCATGAAAAAGCAAGTGCAAGGAAGAGTGAGGCATATTGGTCCTGCAATCTAAGCTTGTGTCTGCAATGCCGCGTGTGCTATAGGTCTCACAGTATGAAGGAAGACAAATCTATGCTCTCTAGCTGTGTTTAAAAATCCTGTCCATGACTCCACGGAGCTTCTCCGTCTGGCAGGTACCCAGGTACTCAGCACCGCTGAGACTTGGATCTGACAGCCCCAGCCTTGACTCTGCTGTGCTATGTTCCCTTTTACCACCACTGACAGCTCTTACCTCGTGCTTCAGATCTGTGGGGAGTAACCATAAACTGATTCGAGGAGGGGCTGAGCTATGATTTCACATGCAAGTGGCAACACCAACACTTGCAAAATGCTACCTGGGCTATGAGGATGGTGTTGGAGGTGGTGTCCCATGGAGAGCACAAAATTGTTGTGTCCTGAATCTAATTTAAACCAAGCAGAGCAGTGTCTGCTACCTCGATACCTTAAGCAGAGGGATAGCTTTGCACTGCCCCTCTCCCATGAGACATACCTGTGGGTGCCTGGGCTCAGGGCAGTAAATGAAGTCCCTCTCCCTTCCCAGGTGCTCCGCATCTCCCTGCAGTTCAAGTAGAGGCAGAAAAGCCACATTGCTGCTCAAGGCCCATAAAGCAAGTATTACCTACTGAAATCCATGACTGACAAATGTGGTTAAGTCGGTTCTATAGCAACAAAAGTGAAGAATCAATCGGGGCTTAATTATCTTTCCTAAATGCAAAAAGAGCCGCTTCATAGCAGTTCACATGCCTGCCCTTCCACTCCTGAAAGGTAGCACATGCATTTTCCTGCATCCAGCTTCTTTCCCTTTAACATCAGATATCCAGCTTAATAGAAAAAAGGTTGTCCTTACAACACAACAGAGCTGTAATGGAGAGGAATCTGCCTTGAGGGGGGGAAAAAAAAGCGTGGATCACATATAGCAAAACTGTTGTTTTTGCACTTGTTTTGGTGAGTCTGGTGTGTGTGGGAATAAACATTAACATCTTTCCCTGGGAAGGAGTGTTGTGGGGCTGCTGATACAGCCTCTGCCATTCACTGCCTATAGAAGCAAGTGATGGAGAAGAGATTGAGGAAGCTTTTGATCATTGGCACTAAGCTAAATCTTCGAGGCCCTTGTCTCCAGACAAAAGGGAGTTCTCCAACACAGATCCACCTCGGATGACAGTTACGAATTGCTCCTGCTTCGTTAGTGCCTGTGAAGCAAACCAGGTTCTTAACAAGGATGGAACAGCTGTGCTTAAGTTTTATACAAGAATCCAGAAATGATGCTGACCTCCATGCTTCAGGGCACCATGTGAGCTGAGCAGTAGTGGTCAGGGAACAACATGATGCTTGGTTACCTCACCTCCAAGTCCTCTGGGCTTTGTGCACTTTTCCTGGAAGAAGCAAGAGCTGCTCACACTGTTGTAGACAGGCAGAATGAATTTAGCCATGCTGGAGACACTGGTTGGGAATTTTCTATGGAAAACATCTTTTTACAATGCCAAAATATATTCCTTTGAAATTAGCTCTTTCAGGTACGTGTTTTTTTTCTGTTTTCACCAGAAATATAAAATCGGAAACAAACCAGAGTGTTTTGGACTGTGCTGCCATTAAACGGGGCTGCTGCAGTGCTTCAAGGGAGCTGTGATAAGACATGCTGTGTGCAGGCTAGCAGAGAAAGAGCAGCCCTTGTGGGAAGGGGTAAAGCTGTGTATTAACTTTGATCTTCCTCTGGGGCTGTCTCAGTTTCCCAGCACACCTAGTGGTACCTCATTTTGCAGTATGTGCCCTGGGTGCAGCCATGCTCCACTGCTTCCTCCCAGGCCCGCAGTTCCAGCGCAAGAATGTCTCTTCCGTACAAGACCAATGTGGTGGGAACGTGTGTGTTGGTGGTGGGGGTATTGTCCTATGGTCCTTCAAACTGGGTGTCTGAGGGTGGAAGGTGCTAAAAAGTGAGGACCCATCTCTAGCAATGGGAGCAAAGCTGCAGGAGGGGAACAGACCTCCTTGAAGCTCACCCTCTCCAACCTCCTAAGCAGCTGTAGTGATCAGGTCTTCCCATATCTTTCTCTTTCTTCAGATTGCTGACCTTTCTGAGACACTGAGTGGTCAGGCTTGGAGAGTTTCAGCAGGGATCAGTGAATGGCTTTCTCTGTCAAAACCAACTTTTCCCTGCAAAACATACTTTGTCACAAGCCGCCTGGGAAGACCCATCACCAGGATGAGGAACACAACAAGCCAAAATGAGACTGAGACCCTGCGGAGTTTCTGCAGAAGAAGGGAAGAGCTAGAGAGTTTCAAGTGAACACTGACGTGTGAGAAAAATCCCGCAGATGTTTGGGGAGGCTGCTCTTCTCCCTGCTGGTAGGCAGCACAGCATCTCCACCCTGGTGTGCTAAGGAGCCAGAGGAGATGGGGACAACAACCATGGGATGCTTCCACCAGTCAGCAGTTTCTCTCAATGTTATGATAGGGCTTTGCTCCCCTTCTCTTTCTCACCGTGCTTGTGCCTGCAGCACTCAGCTAACAGAGGGGATGGGTGGGCAGCAAGTGGGACTTACACTACCCAGAGGGAACTCGGTGTCAGGGTAATGTCATGGCTGTGAGTCTCTGGCTGCTGGCACTGAACATAAGTGGTGAGGGGAGCGTCAGCCAGGTTTGAGGCCCTGAATGAGTGTTGTCTCGTGATGCCGTCAGCACACACGTAGACAGAAGGCCCCGAGCTGAAGTTCCTGAGAGAGGGAAGGAGTTGTCCATCATTAATACCTTGTGAAGGTGAGGGATAGCAAAGATGATAAGGGATGTACTGCTGGCAGGGCAGCAAGGTGCAGCTACCAATTTGTCCAGCAATACCTTGGGGAAAAAAACCCACAAGGCTACGGGGTAGGTTTACAAGCATTAACGAGGCTTAGGCATGAGTAGCTTTTGTCTGTGTAAATATAAATGTCTTTTGCATAGGTACCTGCATGCTGTAGGATGTGTATGGCTTTGTCTAATGAAAGGCCTCATCATTAACCTGAACACATGCTCTCTTGCCAAGGGCTGCTTAGTTGTAGGGAGACATCATTTAGAAAGCCAAGGAACCAAGACATTTACATGAAAACTCAGGGAAGAAGTTGTGTCACTGAAAAGCTGGGAACATTTGCCTTTTCTCCCTTGTGTGAATA
The DNA here is from genome assembly GCA_013398225.1 of Steatornis caripensis. NCBI lineage: Eukaryota > Metazoa > Chordata > Aves > Caprimulgiformes > Steatornithidae > Steatornis > Steatornis caripensis. The sequence goes on from VZSC01015697.1 coordinate 18,524, forward strand.
TGTTTTTCTTAGTAAAGTAGCAGGGTAAGAAGTAAAAGGTGGAGTAGAGCTGAACTCAGAGTCTGTAAGCTGTACTCCTGCTCTGAATGGAGCTGTGTGCCCTGTGCTGCCCTGTGGGCAAGGGTCCCTCTTGGGGCTGATAAAAGATGACTTGTGTTGACTCCGGAGCAGACAGAGCTTGGCACAGAAGGGAGGAGGCCAGCTCTACTAAAAATGCCTAGCTGGATAGCTGGAGAGCAGCAAGGGAAGGGTTACAGAAATGCTGAGTCCACTAAGTGTATATGTCTGGCACTTGTGCAATAAGGGCCTGAAAGGTTTGGTGCACAGGCTTGTCTATGGAAGGAGGAGCAGTAGAGCTGCACAGTGCCTATCCCAGCAGGATTTGGCGTTTTGGCCTCAACATGGCTTAGGGTATCTGCAGCCTTGTCCCCTACCCCTCTGAGGGGTCTGGCTGCCGTGCTTAAGGCCAGTGTAACCTGGGGTCAGGCTGGGAAAACAAGATGTGAGAAAGAGCTATGGAGAAGCCTCGTTGGCATCTCCTCTCCTTGGCTGTGGACCTGTGTAAGGTCATGTCCTCAACCCCAGTCCTTGCCTGAGCTGTGCTGTAGGAATGCCTGTGCCTGGCCCTGTACCTTGCTGATCTTCATGTTGCTTTGCTGATGTTGCTTCCCAGCTTGACTCTCAGTCAGCCTCTTCATCACAGACCTGTCTGGGGATCACTAAACTGTGGCATTACCTTGGGCAGCATCACTGGACCTGCTCTGCTCTCTGTGTTCAGGCAATGTGGGACTGCACTCTGATTGGTGAGGACACTGTCCTGTCTTGCTATCACCCTGGGGTCCCAGCTCCCCTTCCCTCAGGGAACAGTCCCACTCTTGCTGCTCCCTGACACAGGCTGTGGAGACACAATGAAAACCCATGCAAACGTCTCTAATAATGCTTTGCATCCTTCTGACCTTGCAGGATGTGGTCAACAAATCTTTCTGACAGTCTTTGGAAAGTCAGAGGTTGGCTGTGGATAGAGTTGGTGCAGATAAGCCCATAGGGAAGGAAATCTGGAGCCTGCAGTACCATTGCTGGTTGAATCAATGGGGCATGGTGTTCTTAGCAAACATTTTTCACTTGCTGTATGTGTTGGTTGGTCCTTGTCTATAAGAACATCCTGATTATGCTGCTGCAGACCCTGGCCTCAAACCCCACTTCAGTACAGTATGATGAGGGGAACCCGGAACAGTGTCTCAAGCTGTTCAGTCCAGGAAGAGCTAGAGATACCTGGGTTTATAGAGATGTCAAGGTAGGAAGGTGTCTTGAGGCACTTTTGGGGAGAACAGGTTAAGCTGGTGTGTAGATAGCCTAAGCCAAATACAGACTTTTCATTAGGTACACGAAGAAGTTGTCATACCCTTCCAGTCCTAGAGCTCCACAGTCCTTTAAGAAAGCCTTTCTTGAAGGGTCTGGCTGCGTACAAGACATCAGAACAAAGGCCCCCAGTACAGGACCTTGGTGGCATTGTGGTCAGAGGAGCACAAATGCTCCTCCCAAATGCGCACTTCATGAACTGCCTGTGGGAGGGCAAAATGTACAGCTCTGCCTTGGGGGATGGAGTACTATAGTACTCAAGCACCGTTGCATCACCTTCGGCTGCATCCACATGGCAATACAGGCTGCCTTAATGGAAACTACAGTTCTCACCTGCCTTCTGTATCAGCTAAACAGAACCCTGTTCACAACACATGTAAGTCTCACTCCCTCTTAAAAAACCTAACCCTACACAACAAACCGTAGAACTCCATAATCTCCCTGAGAAGGCCAGTGGGGGACTTTCAGGCCATCCCACTGTTTTCCCATTGCAGCCATGGGAGATGTTGTCTTACGGATGATTCCTATGCAATTCACAATAACCAGGTGCTTTTAGGGAAATAACAGTCTGATTACAAAGCACATTTTTGTGAATAATTTGTACTTTGTGTGGTCTTTTTCTGTCCTAACCCTTGCTGAATGGGAGCTAGATATTTTTCTGCGGCTAAAGCAGAACTACGGGAGCAGGCGGAGCAGGGCCAGGACTGGAACCCTGCTGTGTTGTGCTGCCTAAATAAGACTGCAAGCCTATTTACTCTGTCAAAAAGAAGTCTGATCAAATGACTGCCCACGGAAAGGAGGTTTTACAGAGCTTCTTAATAGGAAAAGGTGTAATTTCCAGTGTCTGGAAAATGAAATCAGCAAAAATCAACCTGGAAATACAATGTAAATTTCTAAGAATGAGAGTAATCAGCCACTGAGACTGATTGCCAAGGGACTGGGTTCTCCATCACTGTGAGTCTTACACTAAGGGGACATGTCTTTAACAACTTTCAGGCACCATGGCAGGAATTTTGGGGCTTCATGCAGGGACATTAGATACAAAAGGACCAAGCAGTCAATCGTATGTGTGGGGAGTGCTGCATCTCTTCAGCAGTGCTCGTAGGACAGACCCCATCTTGGGTTGGATGCATCTGGAAGAGAAAGGACCAACAGGACCAAGAAGGTGAGGAAGCCGAGCAGCAGGCATTTAACAAATCAACTAAAGACCTGCACACCAGGCTCCCCCAGGGCCACATCCCTGGATGAGCTGGGTGGGAGCAAGGGCAGAGGAGGCTGTTAGCCTACCAGCGTGATTAATATGTTGTCCAATTCCTCACCCGAACTCCATATTTCAGGAAAATAATTTTTCTTCTGGACAAAATTAAAACTTTTCTTGAACCCACTGAGCAGTGAAGATAAAGGCATCTCCCACTCCCAGCTGGGGGCCTAAGCCAGAGTTTGCTAGATTCATTGAAAGTCAGCATTATCCAGCAAATGGCGTAATGTGGTCATTGAATAGAGTGAGTGGACACAAGGTCAGTCAAAGGGGCAGACTAAGGTAACTTGTGCAACCTTTGTTTTTGGACTGTTCTTCATTTTTTAAGGACATCTTCATACTGAAAGCTCTTTCAGAGTGTCTTTTGTAAGTTATTGCACTGCCACTGCTAACCAGGGAACAATTTTCATTTTAGAGAAATATTTACCTCATATTTCCCCCGTAGTCAGATGAGGTTTGCAAAGAGTACAAATTCAGATATAACTTCTGGGAACTGTCATTTAAAATTTCCCAGCTTTTAGATGATGCTTTTTAAAAAATTATTATTTTTTTAATTTCTACAGTATTTTAGCAATATTGTATTAAAAGAACGCGCGCAGTGTTGGAAGCTGGTGTTATTAACCTGAAAATGGTCTGAGAGCATACCACTGCATGGTTCACATTACTGGTTACAGCACAGTGCCCACAGACAGAAATGCAGTGATAAAGGCGTAAAAGTGCTTTCACACCAGGACAGTTGATTTTGCCTCCTGAAGTGGAGGGACCCATATACCCCTGGAAGTACTTTTTTGGTTTGATAACCTTGTCCACCTCAACTACACTCAACAGGCAAAGCAAAAGCTTTGACCTGTGACAAGACTTCCTAGCCAAAGCCCGGGTACGTCAGCATTGGTGGACTCTGAAAAAAGCCTGTTGGCTGTAGAGCATAAATCTCAACAGAAGGCAGGTCTCCAACAAGATCTTTCCCAGCCTGGTACCCTAATTTAATGTGTAGTCATCTCTGATCTATTTGCATTGTACCGCTTGCTGAACTGCTCTGTTATCTGAACACGAGCTCTGTACTTAAAGGTGTTCTTCACTTACTTGCACCTTCTGATTTCAGTTATTGGAGCTTGGGTTGTTCCTGGCTACATCATTAAAAAGAAAGAGGAGTTTATTTGCCCACCTCTTCTCCTTCTGTATTGCTGCATTTTATGCTGCACACATTCAGAGGGTAATAAATTGAGTCATTTTGGTCTAAAAGTAATCCCTTAGTAATTGCCATCTATTTATTTTTATTGGTAGCAATATCTTAGCTTTACGAATGCAAGATCTGGACTATTCTGGCAGTGTCTTAGGAAAGATTTGCTTAATAAAAGTAAAAATGCATTTGGGAAGGTTTAAATTAGACAACTGCAGAGAATTCTCTTTTTCACTGAATATGGCAGAATTCATGCCCCAACAAGGCCATGAGGGGATGGAGGGAAGGATGAAACCCTTCTGTCTGTGAAGGTTTAGGACATCTCACCAGCTGAATGAGTCCTTGAAAAGCACAGCTGGAATCAGACTCAGATCCTGAAAGGCCAAGCATAGTGGCTATTTCAGCTTTGTCAACAAGCAGTGGCTCCAACCCAATTTGTGACCTTCCTCTTCTCTTCCGGTTCTGGAGGGAGCCTTTGCAGAGCTGCTGATGGCCTTTGGGGTGGGTTTTTACTGTTGCGGTTTCCTGATTCAGACTGAGCATGGCACTGGGAACACTAGTTATTATTATAATATTAATATATATTCCTTACACAGTTTTCTTTCTCATCTTTTGATCTATCCATACTGAGAACAATAAACCCTCAAAACTCACTCTCAGCAACATGCACATGTAGGACAGAGCATCTTTTTGATAGTCACATAGAGCAAACTGCAAGAGAACCTCTGGGTAATTTTCGTCTCCACTTTCATCTCTATTTCACCATCAGATCATTAAAATTAGATGAGTAAAATGTCTCAATAAAAATGACAGACACAAAATCAGGTCTTTAAATATTAGCAGCTTTTGAATTAATGTTTGATAAGATTCCATGCTGACTTTTGATTACTGGTGCCTTTTACAAAGTTGGGCTGTAAGATTTAATCTTTTATTATGCATTCCCAGGAAGATAAAATAAACACAGTTATTGCTAGTGCAGTTTGAATTCTATACCCTTAACAAAAATCCCTATTCCTTAGTTGCCATATGCTACCAAAAGGGATAAGATTTTAATTACCAGTCAATAAAGTCCCTTCATGTTTTTCATGGTAATAGACCTAAAAGAAGGTATTTTTACTCACTATTTACATAGTGCCTCTCAAAATATCAGTGGTTAGGTACGTATTGGGGTCACTGAAAGTCAGAGAGGTGTTTCTTTGCAAATCATGTCCCTCCACTCCTTGTCTCCCTGTTCTCTGGCAGTAGTTTCTGCAGAGGGACACCCAGAATCCTCTGAGCTCCATATGTTTGGTTGTCCGGGACTGTCACTTGTCCCATGCCAGAGCATGGAGACAGCACAAGCAATTTACCAGTGGGACTTTGTGTGAGTGTGTATGTCTGTCCATGCACAATATCCTGTGTATGGTCTCTGCTGCTGGCAGGAATGCTTCTTGCTTTTATTGCTGCCTCTGTCTGTGTCCAGGAAGCCGTAAAGTGTAGCAGAATGTGAGAAATATTTTAAGTCCTATGCTGCTCAAAACACTTAACCCTGCTTTTCAAGAGGAGTACTTAATCAAGGGGAGGAGAATATGAAGTCTCTTCCAACTCACTTGGGCTATAAATGAGCCCTTTAGCAAGGGTAAAGTGGGGCGCCCAGAGAATTGCTGCTGTTGCCACTGGCTGAGAAAGTGGCTATAATGATTGTTCTTAGACAACTCCATCTCATGAGGATGGTGGGTCTGAAAACACACTTAATTCCTGGAACAGAAGGGGACTACAACCCTAATGATGTGATGAATGCTAAAATGCTAAACCCAGACCTGTTCCAGTGCTTATCTGAAAAGCCTTGCCCCAAGCATCCTGCTCTCACTAGTGGAGAGATCTGGGGTGCCTCCAGAAAGGTGCCTGCCTTCCTCTTCCTGCAGAGGGCACGGGAAAAGAAACCAGCCTCCTGACTCACATGTTGAGCACTTCCAGCTTTCACATTGCATTTGGAAGTCATGCTGCTGAGGTGAGGGTGACACAGAGCTATGAATTTAGACATTCCTGTGGTAAACCAAGTGCTAGTATGCATGCAGACAACGACCCAGAGTGGTGTGAAAAAGGATGGACAGGAGATGCTCAGACCAGAGCTGAGCAGAGAGACACTGCTGCAAACACAGTAACCTGTGTAGACAGGGATGGGTCTCTGACCCTGCAGACATTCAGCTCAGCAAGCAATTCTGGGTCGTTGCTCTGCACTGATTAAATTTAGCTGGGAAACTCCTGGCAGTGTTTCAGGGCATGTGGGTGCTGCTCTGTTGGGGCAGTCATGAAGGAGCATTGCTTCGTCAGAGCCTCGGGCTGCATGTGGCTGGATGAACATCAGCATCAGAGAAGCAGAAATTGCTTCCATTACCAACTAAATGGTTCTGCATCTGCAGATGACAAATACGCTGCTTCTGACGACAGAGGGCATGCTGACACAGTTCTGGGAAGTTAAATACAGGCGGATTCAGCTCCAGGGACATATATCATTTCACAGAGAGAAGCAAATCCTGTTATTTTTACAAGTTACCTTCCAGGAGAAAGGTGGCTTGCTTGCATGAGCCTGTGCTGGGCTTTACTCAGCTTTTTGGGGAACTTGCCTGCACAAGCAAACCCCAAGGTTTCATTTGAGCTGTAAGCAAATCAGATGCTATTGGAGGTGCAAAAGCTGAAGCGGGTATTACACCGTGCCTACAGCAAGCTGTGGGGAGAGGAAATGGCTGTGAATAAAAACATCAGCATCTGGCCCAAAAAGATTCTCTTGCAGCCAGCAGGCTGACAGCAGGGAAGTCCAGGGGGACAGTGGTGGTTAGTTTGACTCATTGATCATCAGAGGCAGCTGATTTAAATTCAGCTGCCGTGCAAAGCCCTGGGCGAAGGAAGTGTGAGGGCGTGAATGTTTACTAGAAAAATAAACAGCATCATTCGGAGTTATGAAGCTGCATGGGGCATGCTGGATGTGGGCTGTTGGCATTGAGAGACATTTGCTGGAACAGGGAGGACGTACTGCCTCCAGGTCTTCAAACAGTGACATGAATGGTGACAGCTGATCTGGGTCTTCTCCCTGAACTGGTTCATCTGGCTGTTCAAGGAGGTCCCAATCCTGCAATGGGCTCTGAGACAGGAACAGCAGCCTGCCTGTATAAGGCAACAACTTACAGGACTGGGACTTTATCCTGAGTTTGATCCTAACGCACCTACCTACTTTGATGATGTGCCTTTACATACTGTCTGTGCCTGGGGAGAGGACACCTGTAAGGTCTCGTCAAGAAAGGAGTTTCCTTAAGCCTATCTTACATCAAAGATACTGAACTCTTTGCACTGGCCATGGTGTTTGTGTCTGTTTTTTTTAATGATTCTGTTCATTCTCCAAAGAGATTAAGCCAAAGCATGTGTCCAAAATGTCACTGCAGAGAAGCAGCTGTATTTCTTAGTGGTTACACTAAATCAAGTCAGTCTGTGTGGCACAGGAAAGAACTGTCTTGTAGTCGTTCTGAATGTTGTATGGTCTTTAGGCTGATGGCTGTAGCTCACAGGCAACAAATCAACAGGATCTTTTCCAAAAGCTTGCTAAAAGCAAAGCGTCTTTAAGACGGTGTTCTAGATAACTGGGACTGTCAGGAAGAAGTTGATTTTAAACATCAAACTTGCAGGGCCACTCTCACCCAGGAGAGACCCTGGATAGTCCCAGCTGCTCTGCACCCACCATGCAGTCACCTCGGCTGGGCAGAGCATGCTGGGTGCTTGGTGAATATGCCCCGAGATAAAGTTGTGTGCACACTGTGAGGGGGAGAGGCTAACTCACTTCTTCTTTCCTCAGTTTCCCGTCTGNCCCACCATGCACTGTCACCTCGGCTGGGCAGAGCATGCTGGGTGCTTGGTGAATATGCCCCGAGATAAAGTTGTGTGCACACTGTGAGGGGGAGAGGCTAACTCACTTCTTCTTTCCTCAGTTTCCCGTCTGTGAAATGGCAATCCTCTCCTATTGCCTTTAGCGCAGCAGCACATGCTAGATCAGGCTGGGGAAAAGACGAGATGCTTCCCTGCACCCTGCCATTTGCTGGGGTTTTGTCTGCATCAGCACCTCAAGTTGCAGCTTCCCTCGTTGCTGGCAGTCGTGCAGGGAACGGGCAGCCTCATGCTTGGTGCTACTGCAGTTACACCTTGTTGTGATAATGTTGTGTTTGCTCTCTGAAGTGGCAAACGGTTCACGACCCAGGCTGTTAGACTGGCATAACAGCATGGCTAATAACCAAAGCTTTTGCATTTTTTTGCAGCCTGTTTCACAGGCCATATGGTGAGCCTGGCTGTAGGTTTCCAGGCGGGTGGACAGTAGACATGCAACTCTAAAGACTTAACTTAAAAGGTGACTTGCAAAAATCACATGCTGCCACAAAGGATACTGAGAACATATCTTAGTGAATATTTGGCTCAGAAAACAAAACAAGCAAATCAACAACAGCAACAACAATAAATCCAAAGGAAGAAAAGACCCTGACCCTTGTTCCGGACTTCCAAAAGCTCTTTGTGATTTCTTCTGAAACAAAACAGGAATGAACTCAGTGCTACCGAGATAGACTGCAAGCAGGCGGCAGGGAGCTAAGCAAGCAGTAGCAAACTCATATGGCACCTACTACTGTTTTGCCATTGCTAGGAGGAGACCAGGACGTCCCAAATGCCAGGCTCTGCAAACGGTCCACCTGCTGAGAGTTTATAGCTTTCTGACTGTGATTACTCAGCAAGAGGGAGAAGTGGCAACAACTTATGCCATTAACTAGAAGCCTGGGATCCACGTGCACAGCATCTCCTCCTGTCAGCTGTGGCTGAATTTCAAGCAGTTAAATTTGATGGATGTGGGAAACAGCTGGCTGTACTGTGAGGCTGGAAAAGCAAGACAGGCTGCTGAAGAGATGAATGAACTGTGGTTTATTGTTAGGACAGAGATTTAGCTTCGGCATTTGGGACTTTTGGCTGCCCCAAGCATGTCTCGGGTTCATGTTCTCCATGCAACCACCTCTTGAATCCCAGATTGCACAACATCTTGCATCAGCGTGGAGGACTCTAGCCAAAGTCATGCTACTAGACACAAAGATTGTGCTGCAGGGAAGAAGTGGAGTGTCCTAGGAATAACTAGCTGTACCATACCTTTTCACTAACTGTGGGATTGCAAACCCTTCTCCTGCGGCTACACTGATTCACAGTGACATGGAAACATGCCTGGTGCCCTCGGCAGTGCCAGAAGTTCTCTGGTGGCCATCCACACCCGCTGTCGCCCAACTCAACTGGGGTGTGAAACTCCCAGGCTGCTGTAGGCACAGACCACATAGGCAGAGTAATAAATGAAATGATGCAAGGCAATGCTTCCAGGCACTCTGCCATCACTGTTACTATTGTATTTTTAACATTCCCACTATGATTTTTGACCAAGACTAATCTGGTGCTTAATTCCCAGTAATGAGCCTGGTAACTGAAAAAAAGGAGGAAAGAAGATTATCACACATCTCATGGAAAGAGCAAACCAGTGATGGGACATTTCATGAGGTTTATGGGATTGTGTAAAGCTTATTGTCAATGTTTAAAGAGGATTGTAGGAATGTACAAAATGTTATGGGATGTTTAAAGGAAGGGCCAGAGGCAAGGAAAGGAGGGATCAAAGTGAATTGGGGAGGAACAAGCATGGGAGAATGGGTAGGAGAAAGGATAAAAGGGTCCAACTGTGCGTAAGCAGGTTGTGCTGATCAATGTGCTTTTCTGGCTGAGCCCTGTGTCTGCACTTCAGCCTGGCCTGTCCTCATATTAAACCTGATTCATAGTTTTTTTCTTTCTCTGTCTCAGTGCGTGTGAATACACGTATATTTCACTGGCAAACTTCAAGCTTGACTAGTTGGTGAGTAGAAGACCAGAACGTAAAAGCCCAAGGCTGGACTCAGGTAAGTGAGACTGATGATCCTGATACGGAATCTGGATGGAGTAAGTGTCTGAGGTTGGAGGTTTCTGCTGATGCACATGTGCCTGTGGATGAGGAGGGTGAGGAACTGCATGTATCGACTGGTGACCTTCAGTCCCTGATGGGCTGGAGGGGAAAGAGGGAACAGATGGGGCTGCTCATGTTGTTCATGTTCATGTGAGAATGGCTGACAGTTTTGTGGGGGCCAGTAAAGGCACCGTTCTTTCTTTGTGTCGGTCTGTGTGGCCAGTTGCTTGTGTTTTGTGTGCATCTGCATCTTTCGGACATATGCTTTGCTGTGTGGAGACACTCACAAATTGGAAAAGTGGCAAACAGACTGGTGAGGAGAAACTTCTTGGGTCTTCAAGCTCACTGTACTCAGCTTCTCCTAACATGATGCTTTTTAGAATCAGCCTTGGAAAATTTTGTTCCTCACTAGGAGAATGTATTTCAGCCTGGTACCATAATGGCTTTCATGGAGGACTTGTTGGAAGAACCACAGATTTCTGCAGAACAGGAGTTTCCAAAGTGGAGTTAGCAACTTGCTGTAGTTATGGGACAAGTTAACAAGTCCAGCTGATCTGTGGAACCAGATTAGACATGGACCATTTCCATTTGCATGTGACTGGTAATCTCAAAAAATAGAAAGACTTCATCCAAAAATCTTGGGAAGTGCAATCTGTTACTATATCTTCCAAACCGAAAATGTGTGCTCATATTCATCTTCTGCACGTTCTGTATACCCTGTGTTGGATGGCGTGTGCCTCAGGAAGGCAATGTTTTGCATTACTCACACTGAAATAAGTGGCCCAGATATATGTTCTTTCTTCTTTTACTTCTAAAACACCATGACACTGATTTCCTACAAAGTGACACTCTTGTCTCATTACCTAGATTCAGTTGTTGCCTGATGGATTTTAATAGCAAAAATCTGAAATCTGATAATTAACCCCCACCCCCAAAAGAAAAGAAGTTCAGAGCTGTGTCATATCCTTAACAGGAGCTTCAAAAAGAAGCATGACAAGCAGTGTTTGGGAAGAAATTCATGCTATTGGAAGTCTGATGGCAGGGAGTCTCAAACAAAAGGAAAACATTGAAGGAGGAGAGAGAGGGGAGAGAGATCTTGGATGGCAGAGACATTAGCGTCAAACAGGCAGGCACAGTGTCCCTACTAAGAAAGAGCAGATCTATCTATGTGTCCAAATGTCCTTTGCTCTGACTTCATCCTCTGCCTGTGCTGTGGTAGTATTTCCCTGAAAGTGGTCTTTCTCATGTTTGGGTCTTCACCCTCCTGTCTCCAAAGGATCAGCATCACTTCCCTAAGTTCAGCATGGTATGGGATGACAAGAGTAATTTAATGTACAGGATTTTCCAGTGTGTCTTATGTGCTACAAAGAGCTAGTTTTCCACCAGGATGCATTTGACTTACAAACTTAACAGATACTGCTTCTGAAATTCTGGGATGGAGTACAAGCCCCTTGTACTAAACACAGGAGAAGGTGAGAGGGAGTATAGGGTGTGTACAGAACATGCCAAGGAAATACAAGGTGGAGGAAAAAAAGCCTTGGGAGTGGGCAGGGATATTGGGGTAAGGCTTGTCTGCTGTGTTTTAAGATTTCTATAATGGTCTAGTTGTCTGGGACCTCTGGGCTCATCACCCTAATGTGGCAGCTAGGAAACCACATTGTCACTGTGAGTCTTTCAGGATGCAAGCTGTGCTGCTTCATCAGAGTGATGGCTGCTGCTTTAACAAGCCACATTAGCCCAAGATTGATTGTCTCATTCACAGCATGAAAGATCAGTGCCATTTGCAGCAGTGAAGGTCTACTGTCTCTGGGGTTACTGCTGACATGGGGGTGTCAGGCAGCTGCCTGTACTGCAGTGCTGATGGAGTTGCCTGCTCTTTCGTAGCTGGGCATCATGCTGTGGACATGGGTGGCCGCATGTCTCCCATACTGCTTGCTGGGACACTTGCAGCCCCCTCATCCACTGGCTCAGTGACAGTGCACATGAGGATTGTTCATTTCGTATCCTCTGTGGGCAGCTGTGCAATCTCAGTCCTGTACGGGTGTTGTCTGCATGCAGTAGCAGCAGAGCTGGGAGCAGAGAGGGCAGACCAGACCTTCCTCTGGAGGAGTGAGTCCATATCATCTGTCCCAGACCATGCAGTTGCTTCAATGCAGCACTAGCCTTCTGATCGTGGTTGGGATCAGAAGGGTAACTGAGACAAGGAGGTTATGGGTTCACTGATGAGGGCTATCACAGCCTCCACACACACTGTATTGCCCATGAGGCTGGGCCTTAATCCACTTGGGAAGTGCTTCCCTTAGCTTGTGGACGTTGAGTCAACACTGGCCTGATGTCACCCCTTCTCTGGAGTCTCCTTCTCTGGAGATATTACCCCCCCCCCGGATGTGTTCCTGTGCAACCTGCTCTAACGGCACCTGCTTGAGCAGGGGGGTTGGACTAGATGATCTCCAGAGGGCCCTTCCCACCCATACCATTCTGTGATTCTGTGATTCTCCAACAAGCAGATGTGCAAAGGTCAGGCAGACCCTTTGAATCAGGCTGTGGGTGTGGTGGTGGTGGGGGACAGCAGGGTGCAGCTCTGCTGAAGAGGAGGTACAGACAGTGAGACTGTGACCTGCTGCAGTGTTGGGCTCTCTTGGAAAACACAGAGCATCAGGGATTGAAAGGCTCAGTGCTGCTATCGCAGTAGCTAGATACTTCACACGGACTTCTCACATGAGGCTTCTGGGCTCATGCCAAATGCTCTTGTTTCTACTAACTGTGTCCCAGAACAAGAAAGGTTAGGTGCAGGAGAACAGAAGAGCATGGGGAATTTATAACTAAATCAATAGCCAGTGTGCAGAGCTGTGTCTAACTGGTTCCAAGACCCAGAAAGGCACACAGCATCCTTAGGCTCTGCCTGCATTTAAGTGGGAAATATTTTGGGATCCCTGGGAGAGAGCGAGCTCATGTGACAGCAAATGAAAAATGTGAGGCCTGAAGCAATGCCCTTAAGTTATCTTCACGTTGGAGGAGACCCATATTCAGTGCAAAGGCTATTGTGAGGCATGCTGGAGACAACCTTGCTGCCATGCACTGAGAGGCATCTGGGGCTTACTTCATCGCTGGCTGCTTTTTCAGGTGACTCCCCCCTTCCCCAGATGCCCTTACCATGTGACTTGGCTCAGAGGAGGTGAGAGGTGACAGCCTTTGTTTCTTTTAAATTACTCTGAACAGATACAGACAAAAAGCTAACTGTGAAAAGGAAAGTGGAAGTTGTTTTAGGTGGCTATATGAGCATGGAGGCAAAAAAGACAATAGTGGGGTGAAAGCAGAGAATAAAAACAGCAGCTGTCTTGCTGGGAACCTGTACTGGCAGGTCAGCATAAAGTCTGTGGTCCTGTGCTAGTAACGACCAACTTTGTATCTACTGGGCTGTGTTGGGTTTTACCACTGGAGACTGCAGCTGGATTCAAAGAACTGACATTGAAAGATGTGATTTCCCTCTTTCGGTATTTCAAGCTATTTTCAGATAAATGACTGATGTTCTTAGCTGGTCTTCATGCTTTTAAGAGCCTGTGTCTAACTACCTGTCTCCAATTAGTCCCTTCAGCCCCACAGTCTTCTCTCTTTGAAGTTCTCACACTTCTTTTTTGATACATTAATAATAAAGTGAACTTAAAAGCACTCTCAAAGTATCATTCTCCCTTTTCAAAGCAGGATGACTTCACGCATTTGGGAAGAGGTGGGACATGACAACTGAGGTGAATTTTTTTCCCGGATGTCCTTCTCTTAAGAACCATTATTCTTTTCTCTCTAACTTGTACAAGTTGGTTAAGGTAATACTGTGGCAGAGGCCCTGGGCAAGGCACAGAATCAGGATTCGGGAGATCTGGGTTCACTCTCACCTCTGCAGAATGACTCCTACCTGCTCACTGCATAACGTTGCCTGTATCATTACTTCCTCTTGCTCCTAGTGCTGTCAGTACCTTTCCTTGAGATGTGCTGTAGGTATGCTTATGCCTGGTCCCGTACCTTGCTATTCCTCACCTCACTGTGTTGACTTGACTTCCCTGCTTGACCTTGAACCTGTCTTGTCAGTACAGATGTGTCTGGTGATCACTGGTGTCTGTGGTTGGCTGCTCTCACTGCATGTACTCTGCTCTCCTTGTTCAGGTACTCTAGAACTGTGTCCTTGTTGTTAGAAAAGGATATTGAGGAAAGGGAGCTCTTGTGGACCAGGCCTTTTCTTTCTGACAGCGGCCAGAAGAAATGAAGTGCACAAACAGTTGTTTCTCTTTGAAGGTCCTTCCCAGCTTCTGGCAGTTAGGGTAGGACCTGTTGATCCTGAAGGTACAGCTGTACCAGGTAGCCATTCATGAACCTTCTCTCAGCATAATGAGTACTGTAGACATTAGTGTGCCAGATAACTCTGAATCCCCTTCCCTGCATCTCTCATGAGTTCAAAGTTCATCTGTCCATGTTTGTTCATTGTTCCAGGAGCAGATTCCCTGCCAATGTATGTGAGGTGAAATTACTACCATTTTGTGTGTGTTGGGCTAGCAGTTCAAAGAGTCTAAACAGCAAATATTGCATCATTGTTTTTCACTGAATCCCAAATCTTAAAAGCTTTCCTTAAAATATCCACCGGTGCTAAGTTCCTGGATCTGAATTGGGGCTGGTGATTTTGTTCTTTTTGGTCTATTTTGTCCAAAAGCCATTAGGTGGAAGAAATGTACTTGAATGCATCTGGAGGGTAGGATTTGTTAGCTGACTCCTTTGCTTTGTTATTGACAAGGAGAGTTATCTTTACGGTAACATGCTTCATGCACAATGGGAAATAGGTACATACTGTACACATAAAAGCCAAGGCCAGAGTAACAAAGAACAACCTTTAAGTAACTGTTACGGTCCATTAGCCAGACAATAACCCCTGGTGGTTAAAGCATACGCTCAACAGAGGGATCTCAGAAAAGCCCACAAAAAATGACTTCTGAAAACTCTCTGTAAAATTGTAGGCATATGTAACTAATAGCCAGTATTGTTTGCACATGGCATGGTCATTAAGAATGGACGTATTCAGCCTCACCTTTGTATTGTGAAGGGACACTCTGAGGCTCTGGTCAAGTTAATTGTACACTTACTGTCCTTTTTCATTTGCAGAACTCCATATGATATGCCTAGGTTTGGATAGTTAATGAGTCGCTTGGAGTCCTCTTTTTCAGCAGATATAGCATGTTCTTTAATATTCTCCCTTTCTGAGCAGAAATGAGTCAAAGAGAAGAAAAAGCCCATGAACAGGGGGAGAAAAGGAGGTTAAGGTTCAGATGTGCTGTATCTGGGGGGAAGCTAACTCTTGTTTTCTATGTATGGCCTTTCTCCTAGACAAATATGCAGGAATTTGTGCTGATGGATCAGAAAGTCAGAGAAAGCACCTCTGAAGAGTATCTAGTCGAAGTCCCAAAACAGCATGAACTAGAGCAGGTTGCTCAGGGCCTGGCCCATTAGCTCTCAGCTGACTCATCATCCATCCATCCCAAAGCAAAGCTTCATNCCCAGAGAGGTTGTGGAGTCTCCTTCTCTGGAGATATTCAAAACCCGCCTGGATGCATTCCTGTGCAACCTGCTCTAGGCTAACCTGCTTTAGCAGGGGGGTTGGACTAGATGATCTCTAGAGGTCCCTTCCAACCCCTACCATTCTATGATTCTATGATTCTATGATTCATACATTCCTGCTTTTCTCTCATATACAAGGCAATCCCCATACTTGCTGTTCTGGTCAGTTCTGCCTAAAGAGCTGTATTGATCCATCACAGCCCTTCAGGCACATGAGCTATCTCACCATATCTCCATGATTCAAACAAGATCACAGCCCTGTAACTGCACACACACTTCTAATTTCTCCTGTTTGTTCCCCATGCTGCATGGATTAGTGTTCAAACACTTCAGAGAAGAACCCAGTCATGCTGATTTCAAGGAAGAATTTGTGAGAGCTTTCTTCATGGTGCTGTCCTGTAAGAACTTCCTTAACTGTGTGCATGGTCCAGGACTGAGCCCTCATCATCAGCCCTGCACTGTTTATGAGGTCTTTCTTGTCCATATCACTCTGCAGACTTTGCTGTCAACCCCGTCCACCAGTTCCTTACTTAGCTGGGGCTTGTCATTCCTCCCTCCTCCAATCCTTCCTAGTTTAAAGCTCTCCTCACCAGGTTGACCAACCTGTTGGCACAGATGCTTTTGTTCCACTTAGGTGAATTCAACCTCTCTCTAGCAGCCCTTGATCCTCAGAGAGGGTCCATGATTGTAAAAGCCAAAACCCTGTTGTCATCTCCATCTTTGCCACAAGCTGTTGATTTGCAGGATCAATCCACTCTTCCTCAAGCTCCCCCTGCCCCTCCTCCTCACTCCCTTTTAGAGGCAAGACTGAGGAGAACGCCACTTCAGCACCCATATCCTTGGCCATCATCCCCAGACCCATGTAGTATTGCTTGATACTTTCCAAAGGCAATTTTCTTGGTGCCCACATGGATGAGCAGCAGGGAATAGTAGATTTCTGAGGCTTTTCAGGCCTTCAGGCTACCTTCAGTGTCCTGGATCCTACCCAATCTCCCTAGGCAGAGTCAGGCTGCCACATGGAGGCCTCCATCCTGCACAATTACTGCTATTACTCACTACTTTGTCCTGGTGCTGTCATGTGATTTAGGCTCAGTTGGCTTTCATGCTGCTCTGAACAGACCTCCCAGCCCCTCATCTGATACCATGGCACCAAATCTGTTCTGTAGCTGCAGATCAGCAAGTGGAGCAGCAGCCTTCCTCCTAGTGTCAGAAGTCACCACCTTCCAGCCTTTTCTGTCATGGGAGTCTCCTTTTCCCAAGCCAATGAGTACAGACTTCGAATGCTTCTCCATCTGTGCAGCTGGGTGTTCACGCTCTTGTAGGGTCTTGGAGGAGATTCTGTCCTCTTTTTCATAATCTCTGGTGCTGTGCAGGCTTCCTACCTCCTCCCGCAGTTCCTCAACAAGTATTCACCTTCTGCAGGCAAGAAGACCATCGCCCCAGCCTCATTGAGGGGCCCCAGGCACATCCTGCAGCCCCAGGCCTGCAGTGCTGCATCCTTCCTTGAGAGCTCAGCCTGTGTTGAGGCTCCTGATGTGCCAAGAGTGCTGCTGGTGGTGCGGGACTGTGCCCTGTGGTGCATCACATGCACTGAGCACACATACACTGTCCTCAGCAGAATTTTTGGCTCCCTTCTGTGTGCTCTTCTGTGCAAACTGGTGCATCTATTTGCACATTATGTTACAGCAACACAGACCCGTTTTTCGGTGCTATATGTGACACAGTGCAAACTGCACGTGCTGGAGATGGAAAGCCTTTCTTATTCCCAAGTTCAGGAGCAAGAAAATAAGGGAGCAGGAGGAAGACTCAAAGGCACATCTACAAAGCACAGATTTGTTCTCCTCCAACCTCCTCCCAGCTGTGTAGATCCCTCTATATGGAGCTTCACCACCTTTTCATTACTTCCATTTTAATGCAGCTGGTAAAAGCCCAGGCCTAGATGTTTATCTGGCATACAAAACCTTGGCAAGGGCTTCACTGGTCAAACACTAACTGCAGTAGGGCAGAGGGCTGGAGAAGTTTTCTTCTTCCAGTATACCTGGCTCCTATGAGTATTGTGCTGAGTACTCCTGTGCAAAAATGCAGGCAAGTGCAAAATCTGAGCTGGAGTTTGGTTGGGAAAGCAGCAGTCCCATCCAGAGCTGTGATAAAGGAAGAGGGGGTTTGCTGCTATATATGGACTCTTTCCTGGATAGGGTGTGCTGGAGTAACTCAACTACTTGTTTAGCCTGTTTTAGAGGTATCTCTGTTGTGGTGGGTTGATTTTTCACAGACATCAAGAAGCAATGAAATTCTTTCCTGCACAGTGATGGCTGCGTGAGTGAAGGTTACTATCCAAAGGCTAGGCTGAATTACAGTGGGGGAGCTGAGGACTGAGCAGGTCACAATGATCTGTGGGTTGAGGAGGGAGAGAAGAGAGAACTTGACTGGGGAGAGAGGTGGAGGAGAGGGAACACAGAGTCCTTCTGGCAAGAATGATAGGAGAAAGCCAACCATACTCCTTGGGCAGAGGACTAGATGGAAAAGCAGGCTTGGAATTAGCAGACAAACTGTCTTATCTCTGACCCACACTTTGAAGAAATAAGATGTTGAGATACACTCTTTGTAAACAGATCAGCATCCAACAAAATCTGGNTTCTGGCAAGAATGATAGAAGAAAGCCAACCATACTCCTTGGGCAGAGGACTAGATGGAAAAGCAGGCTTGGAATTAGCAGACAAACTGTCTTATCTCTGACCCACACTTTGAAGAAATAAGATGTTGAGATACACTCTTTGTAAACAGATCAGCATCCAACAAAATCTGGCTTATGTGTTTGTTTGCTCTTGCTAATACAACAACCTGAAAAACTCTGAAGATCAGTTTACTGCTTTCTCCAAGAAAGTCAATAATATCATGCTGGGAATGGCTTCGAGTCAGCCAGGACTTAATGTAACATGGCATGTGTAAGATTTCAGAGCTTGATGCCATCTGCTCACAGAGAGCATTGTATTGCTGTAAGAGTGTCAACAAATAGACTTGAGAAGCTTGTGAAAATGAGGAGGGAGATAGCAAGCTCCAGGGTGTAGGAAAATGATGATTTTTCCTGTGTGACTGTTGTGTTCATGACATTGGTTAGTAGTTTTTTTAATCTGCTCCCTTCCCCCTGTCTCTGGGGAAATGCCTGCAAGAAGAGAGACAGGAGTCATTGAGTTAATCTAAGAGAAATATGGCAATGAGAGTAGCAGACTAATCAGACAAAAAAGTAAGTTTAACATGGTCTTTGGAGGTATCACTTGTGAAAACCTGGATAATTAGGGTTGGTGGGGAAAAAACAGCTACTGGGCATTATAGCTAGTAGCTGTAAGATCTTTTTAACGCAGCTCCCAATATAATCTGTGAGGTACCTAGTTTTTTAAAAAAATATATAAAAAATGTGGAATTGAAACCCCAGGGGGTAAACCTAATAGGAATGTTCTTTGCTCCAAGAGTCAAGACAATTGTACTTAGAAAAATTCTTTTGGTATAACATTAATTTTGCCCTTTCTGTGAAGCATGACATAAACTTGTTTAAAATGGATATTCATACCCAAACCATTCTCATTATCAGCTGAAAAGATTTGAGTGTTATGTTACAGTTAAGCTGTTTTAAATAAACAATCTCTCTTGCTGTGTGGCTTTCATGCTATAATGGAGGTGCTTAACAGACGGCACAGGTTTATATTTTCTTCCTTCTGTGTAGAAAATAAAACTTTGCTGTTTTCCAACAGCTGATACTTGAATGCATACAAAATACTTTGTGCGTATGCAGATTGCCTGTCACAATGTTTGGCTACTTTAAAATGTTGCTGACAAAAGACTAATTTTTTTCCTGAACTCCTGTATTACTTTCACCTGTGACAGGTGAAGAATAGATTATTCATGATAATGAGGATTATTAGTATACATCAGTTTGTGATTGCTGGCTTATTTCCCCCACCAGCTACTTCAAGGGCAGTTACATGGGTGATGGGGCTAAATTGTTCATGCAGTACCAGCCAACATAAAAATATGCAATGTCCAAAAGCTGAGGTGTGGGAGGTTGAGTCAGTTTCAGGAGCGGCCCTGGGGCAGGTCACTGGGAGCAGGGGGTGACATCTCCTTCCTTGGAGGTTTTCAAGACTCTGCTAGACAAAGCTGTAACTGACACAGTTTAGTTTTGTGCTGGTGCTAGTGGTACTTTGAGAGAGATGTTGGACTACATACCTGCGAGGGTCCTTGCTACCAATGCTTCTGTGAGTGTATGATAGCACTCTTCCTCTCCTCTGCTCTTCTCCAGAGTTGGAGACCAGCTCTGTTATCTCTACTGTGTGACACCTAAGAGTGATAGCAAACGTGCAAATGTATGACAAAGCCTGGACTCATCCTTCTCCATCTGTGTCTGGTCCTTGATCATTCCTGCAGGGACAGTTCATGCCCAGTGTCCTCTAGAAGTCAAGGGTAAAGGACTTTTGCAGGAGTCTCAAAGCTGGGACTCAGGGTAGTCATGTGTTTGAAGCCTCGGTCCTCCATGGAGCCCAGGGAGTGGCTGCCTTGCTGTGTGGGGGTAAGAAGGGGCCCATTTCCATGCTGCCTAACACACAGTTGTGTGTGTGTAAGGTAAAAGGGCTCAGGAGAGACTGGTAGCCCGTGTGATGCAAGGGGCAGTTTTGAAAGCGTTGGATTGAATTAGCAAGGCTGAAACTCAAATTCACAGTATGATGTGGACTGCAGATCATGGGCTTGCTGGGGTCAGATCCCAAGCCCATGGACCTGAGGACCTGAACAGCCTTAGCTCCTGGGAAAGCAGCCCAGAAAAATGTGCTTGTCTGCCATCTATTTGTAGCTCAATATTTCTTCCTCCATTACCATTTCTTTGAATTACTTTGCTAAGTGCTGTCCTTGGAAGCCAAGAGGAGGAACAAAACAAACAGATGAAGATGAGGTTACAGTGGTGATACTGCTGGAAACTAATTTTCTCCAGATCGCTGTAACGGTAATGTCACTTGACAGCTGCCGTGGTTTGAGCCCAGCCGGCAACAAAGAACCACGCAGCCGCTCGCTCACTGCACCCACACCCCTCACCGGGACGGGGAGGAGAATGAGCAGAGAAAGGGGCAGCCCTCGTGGGTTGAGGTAAGGACAGTTTAACGCAACAGCACACAGAGAGAGAGAGAACAGTAACAGTAACAACTATAACGCTAACAAGAGAGAATACAAACGAGTGAAACACAGCACAAGCGCTCACCACCCGGAACGGGAACCGGAGCC
>VZSC01015697.1:40657-53105 GCA_013398225.1 Steatornis caripensis
TAGGTACATTTCCTGGGTAACAGGAGTTCCGGAGATGGTCAGGGAGCGCCTGATCACTTCAACTCACTGTGATTGCATCAGGAGTTCCAGGTGCAGTTAGGGAGTGCCTGATTGTCCCAACTCGCTGTGCTCATCCCAGGACAAAGAGGTACCGTATTACTTCATATCTTGGCTCACTGTACCAACAAGCAGGGTCAGAGAGTGCTCAATTATCCCAGCTCTTTGTTCTTATATGGTGATGGATGATCTGACATTGCAATGCGGCTTGTTAGTAGGGGGAAGCGGGGCCTACACCACAACAGAGTGTAAGCCCTGGAAGTGGAGAAAACTTCATTTATGCTCCCAGTGAGTGAGGCTAGCCTGGGTGATTTCTGAACTGTGAAGAGAACTTTTCTCTGGGAATTCAAGGTGTGTATTTTTGTAAGAGGAGTAAATTTATAGTTTTTCTCACTGAGTCTTATTTATTTTATTCTTATGAAGTAGTCTTGCCATATGCATGGACCACTGAAAGACTGAGTTTTACCTGAGATTCAATGAATGGATTAATTTTTAGCCTGTTATTCGTTCTGCAGCTCAGTATTTGGTGTTATCAGAGCTGTAATTACCCACAAATACTCTTACAGTGTCCCCTCTTCCAGTTACCACAAGTCTGCAAAGAAGGCTATGTAACAAAATGCAAATTTGGAAGGTGTCTGAAATGCAACATGGGATGGGGAGGAAGGAAAAATTACAGATTTTTTTTTGACACAAAGACAACTTTTTAACATACCCACTTTCATACTAGCGTTCATGATACAGACTATGCTGGAAAAACTGCTTTGGTGAAAAGGCTTAAAACCTAACCCAGTTCTGTTGTCATACCCAGACAGATTAGCATGAGCTATGCTTGATGTTTCGCCAAGAAATCTTTGATGAAAAGATTCTGGTTGCACTACTTGGAGAGCTCCTTTTTTCATACCTCAGTTGTATGGTAAAAAAGGCCTTTTAAAGAGTGGTGCAGGGCATCACAGGGTTACTGGAGACCAAGCTGCCAGTGCTGAATTTGTCAGTTTAGACACCTTTCTGGGCCTGGAGCAGAAGAGGAAGATTTGGTATCGGAAAAGATACTGGAAATAACAGAGGCTTTGAGATATGAGATACCACAAGCAAAGCCAAGAGTGAGCCCGCCTACACCTTTGCTGGGTGTGGGGTATACGCAAGTGTAAAAGGGCAGGACTGCAGCCCATACGCCGAAGGTTGGGGCATGAGACAGACTGGTTCCAGAAAAGCCATGGACACAACCTCCCAAAAGGACTCTCCACCAGCCTGTTGCTGCCAAGTGTGGCTTATAGAGGTGATTCTCTCTGTCTTTCAAACTTCTATCTTTGAGAGCTGTTTCTTCAATGCTTTGCTGATTCTGCTCCTCCAGCAATCATCCAGCATTGTTCTCTTTTCTCTACCAGGACTGGTTGCTCTAGTCATCTCTGTTGCTTTAGGCCTAAGTGTTATCTCCTTTCCCTTATATCCACGTGAAAAGTCAGACTGAGTTTTGCTGCTGTTGTTTCCCTTATGTGTTGTAGGGGTTGAGACCTTTTTTAGAGACTTCCATCCACAGCTCTCCTGGGGCAAGCAAAAAGGGACCAGCCTTGTTTGTTTCTTTTGGAGATCCCTGTGTTAGCAAGGGCTAGCCTCTGAGCACCCAGCAGCATCTGAGTTCATCTTCTCAGCAGCAGGAGCAGACACACTCCCCAGGTGTCCCAGGCTTCATCAGAATAGATCAACTTCTCAGCCCTTCTGCCCTAACAAAATGCCATCTCCAAGTTCCACTTGCTTGGACTGAAGGGGAAGACAAGCTTGAGAGAAAGCACGAGCATCAATACTTAAGCTACTAAAGACTTAAGTCTTTTTTGAAGTTGATGTCCTTACTTTTGACCCAAGCTTGCACTCTAGGTGATAGCAATCAGTTCTATAGACACTTCAGTTGCCTAGGATTGTCCCCTGAGCCTGCCGTGTGCTCATGAACAACTTCTCCAGGATGTGGAGGCTGAAAAATGCAGCACAGGGCTCCTGGGGTCTTTTTCTCACTGCCTCTTTTATTCAGATACTGGGGTGATGCTAGGAGGAGAACTTCCCTGATCTTCCTGATGTCTTTTCTTTCAATGTCCTTGCTTTGCCTTTAGGACACAGGAAGCTCCCGACACCACTGTAGTAGAGTGATTTAGAAGATGCTCAATTCTGCTCACGAGACCCAGGCCTAGGACAAAACTGACAAAAGTTGGACCTCCTGCACGCAGCCCCAAGCTTGTGCCCTTACAGACAGAAATCCCATGCAGTAGTTCAGGGTCTGTCTGGCACCAACAAGACTGGAGGCTGGAGATGCATTTCTCCATGGTGGAGAAGATGAATGAATTACTTGTTTCTAGTAATTTGGGCATGGCCTAGAGCAAGTTCAGCTCAGGTGGGCACGGTAGAGCCCAGAAGTTGGTGGGACCTGTGGAAATACGCTCTTTCTACCATCCCAGAGTGACAACAATGTCCTTGAATGTTGCTTTCCTGCTCCCTCAACAGTGACTTCAGTAGTCTAGGGAGTTACAGGCATGGGACAGCAATGGGGTGTTTTCTACCCCTCAAGTAATATCCTATGCGCCACAGCCATTGAGAGTGGATAGCCGAAGTATCGATCCATCAGCTCCTGCGTGGGGTGGGTTTTGGCCAGCAGCTAGATGAGCCATCAGGATTATAATGCAGTCCTGGTACACAAGGCTAGAAAATGCAGTCCAACCTCCCTTCCCTGCACTGATACTGCGCACTAATTAGGCACTTTTCTGCTGGCAAATGAGTTCCGATGTCTTCTTTGCTCATCCCCCTTTGAAGGATGAAGCCCTTTCAGTGCCTGTTGCAGTTAACTTTCTGCCATGGCTAATTGGATTTTGCATGGTGCACAGCAGCATTTCAGTGGCAGGGCTGAGAGATGCGACAATGCAGCTTGTCTTGACAAGACAAATTGTGTCTCTGAGCATGTGCTGAAAGTCCATCTCCTGCAACACGTCAGTGTTTCCACATAATCCCGTTATGTGAGGCAAGTAGGCTGAGCTCTTCCCAGTGAGTGAGTAAAGCAACATGCTTTGGAGCAAGATGAGAAGAGATACCTTTCAGGGTTAGTTTTGTGCTTGGGACAGTGCCTTGCTTTCATGAGGAAGTGAGATGAGAAGACATCACTAGCATTGCTATGTCCTGGGCTGGATTTGCAGGCAGTGTTTGAAGGCTTACTGGCTATGTGTGTTAATACCATTTGAAGGGAGCATGCAGCTCCATGCTGAAGGTTTTCTGGCTGTTTGTGTTGTGCAGAAGTGCATTGTTTGGGACAGGCGTGCAGAAATATGTCTGGGATGTTCAGAGATCCCAGACAAGGCACAGGAACCACAGCTGCTCCTTCTTGAACTTGGTGTGCCACAGGTGAAACACAGCTGGTTTGCAAGTCTAGATATAACTCTGCAGAGGCCAAATCCATGAGTGTTTGGCTGTTGGCTCTTTGGGCAAATAGGGAGCAGAAAGACTCCCGAATGATTCCTCTTATCCTCTTGTGTAAGAGGTATACAAGCTTTTTTCAAACAGGCGGCAAAATAAAGAATGAGGTCAGTGGGTCCTTTAAGTAAATCTGTACGTGTGCAGATTTGGGCCTTTGGCTGCTTGTGTCTTGATCATCCAGATCAAGGGAGCATGGGAGGGCGCTGGAGCTCCTGTCTTTGGCTGCATGTTTGGCTTGCACTTGCATGGCAGGCAGAATGATGACCTGTGTCCAGCTGTTAGGACTGAAATGTACCTTGGACACAGATCTCTACAAGACCTGGGCAATGTGCCAGGGTTTCCTCACTGGGACAATCCCTCAAACAAGCTCTCTGGCAACATGGCAGGGGTTAACCTAATGAGGATTATTAGCTTTTTACATTGATATGGGGAAGCGATAACTCTTTTCTGAAGTCTGTGCTGAAGCGGGCACTGGGAAAGGCTGACATTTAACTTTCCAAAAAAGCTCATTTCAAGGAGTAATTCACCGTAGTGCTCTTCAGATTAATGTTAAAGCGAGTAATCTAAGAGGCCTGAGGAAAGTGTAGTTTCAGGCAGTCTAGAGACAAGGATGGCAGGGGACTGCAGTTCTGGAGAGGTGGCTGGGGCTGCTAAACTGCACAGAGGGGATGTCTTTCAGGAACTGGTTTGCTTCTGGTACATTGGTTAAGTTACATGGGTGGGAGACAAACGTGCTTCAGAATTTTAGAGCAGAAAAGGTTTTTCTACCTTATTAATGTGTCAGGCTTCATAGCTACACAACCTACAGAGGTGGTTTGTTGTTTTTTTCAATTTCCAAAAGGCTGAATGGAGGTAAAGAACAAATTACTCCTTTCTATGTACCTTCCAGAGGGAGGCAGAGGGAGGCAGTGCTATGTAGTACTGAGTCCTGTTCTCTGCCAAAGGACTTGTTGAGTATTTCAGGTCAGGAGTGCTCTCCCCTAAGTGAGCCACTGTTTTGTGCTTGCCCGCATTGCCAACTGGCTGCTTTGTTGTAGTTTGCATGAAGCTTTTTTGTCTGGTAAAATAAAGGAAACTTCTAACGTTGCTTTCTCTGGGTAAGGGTATGTTTCTGGAGCCTGCTTTTTCCTCTGTAGTGGCCAGGACTCCCTAAGATGAACCCCATGCAGGGATGATTATCAATGTTAGGTCCCCATGTAGGCTTCCCTTTGCTGTCCTGTCTGGTATATAGTGGGTGTACAAAAGGGTTCTTGCACTTCTCCAGGAGTGTGGGCTCAGTGTTACATTCAGGTGTGCTAAAATAAATAGGTCACCTAGCATATATGAACAAATAGGACTTCCAGCAACAAGGAGAGGTTCCTTGAGTGGGTCACACTGAAGAACAGGAGCTTTGCCTGAACTCTTCAGCATCCGAGATTAATGAATTTTCTAGGCGTACAAAGTTAACTGGGACTGGATGTCCTTACTGCTGGCAGACAGTCTCCCTCTGGAAGGGCCAGCAGAGACCTCTGCATTCTTGCTCAATCTCCATTCAAAATGCATCTTGCAGTTCCTGAGGAGAAATGCAGATTGTCTTCCCCTCCTTGTGCCAGGATACCAGCTGCCCAGACAGTGCTATAGGCACAGCTAGCAGGCATGGCCTCACCTATATACCCAATTAGAACCCTGTATCATTGACTGCTTTAAATCCTCTTACCAGGGAATGGAAAGAAGACAGCCAGCAACGCAGTTTTTATTTTTTCTTGCAATGGGAATCTGCCAGCTGGGCTGGTGCTCCTGGCTCCTTTGGTGCTAGTGAGGACATGCAGAGAGATTTCAAGATGAGAGGGGTTTGGTATGGTTGAGATGGTGGAAACAGCAGTACTCTGCATCTTCTGCAGGAGAATTTCAGATATGCTTTCAGAGTATATTTGTTCTTACAAGGGCAAACTGGTTCTGATGGGAAAGGGCAGAATCCAGTCTCAGATCTTGTTGGTTGAATGGATCCAGGCACTGTTGGTGGAAGTCTTCCTGAGGATATCAGTTTTATTTGTCCAAGGGGGATCATAGCAAGTTGTGTTTCTTGTTTTGAGGTGCATGCATGTGGTGTTTAGCACAACAGCATCCTGGTTCCCAAGTAATGTTTCCTCTGATAACCTATAATGGTGAAAGCTGGACCTTTATAGTGTAAAGCAACTGTTTTGCAAAAGCAAATGATTAAAGTGTTGACATTATTTTCTCTTTGGCAAACCTGCCTCTCCTTGGGAGCTATGGTATCTCCATGGAGTATATCACTCCAAGCAGGGTGGCTGAACGAAACCGGGAGCTGGGGTGTCCTTTGACTGTCCTTCATCACAGTGATTGGGTGAAGGAGGGTGTTTAGTCAGATCTTTGCAGGGCAGGATGAAGAGAATTTGTAGAACATGGTGTTCTCTTTTGCTACTTGGATGCCTGGATCTGCGAATCATCAATCCCACATTAGAGAAGCTCCAGAAGACAGTGACTCATTTTACAGAGTTTTCATTCTGCATGTATTTCCACAAGTTATCCCAGGGACTTAGCCACTCATTATGCCAAGAGGAAAAAGTACTCTGGTCAAAAGGAGGAGTGGTATATGCTGTGAAACCTGAGATAAAGCGCCTCTTTAACATCTGCATCCCACACCCCAATCTTCAGTTTTTTGAAAGGCCACCCTGCTCTTCCCTGTGGTAGAAAAGGACTGGTTAACTGTGAAGAGACAAATCCCTTTTGCTCTAGCAGGTTTCTTGGATAGGAAGTTGTCACGGTTTAAAGCTGGGCTGGCTGTTAAGCAAACGACAGACGCTCTTTGTTAACCCCCTCCCTCCCCAAAGTGGGGGGGAAAGNCCCTGCTCTTCCCTGTGGTAGAATAGGACTGGTTAACTGTGAAGAGACAAATCCCTTTTGCTCTAGCAGGTTTCTTGGATAGGAAGTTGTCACGGTTTAAAGCTGGGCTGGCTGTTAAGCAAACGACAGACGCTCTTTGTTAACCCCCTCCCTCCCCAAAGTGGGGGGGAAAGAGAAAAGGGAAAGAGACTTATGGGTTAGAAAAGTTAAAACAGCTTTAATCTAACTACAATAATAATGAAATATATACAAATATACAAATATGTACAAAACCGATATCGAGCTCCCCCCCACTGATGACAAATACGTCACCCGGACGCTGCGGGGCACGCCCCAGGAAAGTCCCGGACTGTACTCAGCAGCAGCAGGCAGGAGCTGGATTCAGGAATGCACGGATCGGGATCGAAGGCAGAAGAATCAGACAGAGTCCTCCTTGGATGCCGGCCATAGAAGAAGAGAGCGAGACCCTCGTGATCCCTCTGCTTTATACCGAGTATGACGCGTATGGGATGGAATACTCCCTTTGGTCAGTTTTGGGTCACCTGTCCGACCCGCTCCTCCCCACCGCAGGGTCGCAGGGGTGACGACTTCTCTGCTCTTTCAGTTCCGGCGCACAAGAAAGTTAGCAGAAGCAAGCATCGACCTTGGTCTCCATAGGGATAATTATAAGCAAGGGCCTTTCTGCGTACCATTGCTTCTGATGTTCCAGCACTAACCATAAACACCGAGCCTTATCACTGCTAGAAGCAGCTACTGTCTGGAAAAAAACGCAGTTAATTTCAGAGAGTGCAGCTTCTCAGAAGAGACTTCACTAAAAAGCAAAGTTACTGAAAGAAAATCGGTTCTGTCCTGGCCCAAACCAGGACAGAAGTGATGTTCCAGCTACGCAGGAATTGGGCATGGAGGTGTGGGTGTGGTGTAGAAGGGGGAGAAGTTGAGGGCACTCAAATCCACTGAATTCTAGACCTGCTGTTAATCTGTCCTCTGAGTACAACCAGTGTGAATCCTGTTGCCTTGTTGGTTTGTTCCTGCAGGGTTTAGAGAATTCAGTCCCTGATCCAACAGAGCTGTGTTTGTGCAAACTGTTTTAATTGCAGTATCCAGCTCTTCTGTACTTAAATGCTCTGTCAGGATGGCTGCATGGTGTGTGCTTCTGGTGACCTTCACTTTAATTTTCTAATTGCTTGCAGTTCATTTGGATGATTCCAGTAGTGCTTGCTAGCTCTGATTAAAACTGGTTTCTTCCTCTTGCTTCTTTGCATAAGTAAAATAAATATTAAGACGCATGCTGAGGTGTCCTGAAACATTGCTATGGATGGATTGAAGAGCGAGGTACTCACTTCTTACTGCCTTGGGGGACTTGGCATCAGTTGTTGCTGTCTGCAGGTCCCTGACTTGTAATACTGGGCTCCAGCACTTCCTACTGTGGGTAGCTTGCCGCATGGATAGAGTTATCTAGGAGAAGGGGCTCTGCTCATGTTGCACAGGGCAGAAGTGGCTGAAGTAAAGGGAGCAGAAAGAAGGGATGTCACTTCAGCAAACTAAGTGGTGCACATCCCCTGATGTCACAGTTTAAAGCTGGGCTGACTATTAAACAAACAACAGACACTCTTTGTTAACTCCCTCCCCTCCCAAAATGAGAGGAAAAAGAAAAGGGAAAGAGACAAGTTGGGTTGGACAAGTTAAGACAGCTTTAATCTACCTACAATAATTGTGTATTATAATAATGGGAAAAAATAATAATGAAATATATACAACTATGCACAAAACCAATATCAAGCTCCCCCCACTGATGACAAATATGTCACCTGGATACTGTGGGGCATGCCCCAGGAAAGTCCCAGGCTGTACTCAGCAGCAGACAGGAGCTGGATTCAGGATCAAAAGCAGAATAGTCAGGTAGAGTCCTCCTCAGGTGGAGCAGGGTGGCACAGCACCACCCACCCCACTAGCAGACCCATGCTGGGCTTAAATAGGCTCCTGGGCCATGGGTATGGGCAGAAGCACCAGGTGAGGCTGCTTAGGGCCATTAGAGCCCATCAGTGCCCTGGCCATAAAGGGAGAGGGAGTGACCCTTGTGCTCCCTCACCTTTATTCTGAGCATGATGTGTATGGGATGGAGTACTGCATTGGGTCAAACCAGGATACCTGGGCTCTCCTGGAGCCAGCTCTCCAAGGGACAGGCAGATTGCTGAGAACAAAGGTTCCCAGACACTCAGGTGAGACAGGAACATGATGCTTGGAAAGGGTCTTGCTAGGAAGTGCTCTGCACTGTGTCCTTGCATATGTGGTGGTGTGGGGAGAGGCTGACTGTGGTTTGGAGAGTGTAGGTTGCTCTGCAGATGTTTCTGGAAATTGGACATCTATGGGTTTTTGTCTCAGTTCAGAAAGCAGAGCAGAGCTTCACATAGGCTTGTTGGCTTCTGAGAAGTCTCACAGAATTTTGGAATGGTTGAGGTTGTAAGGGATCTCTGCAGCCATCTATCCAACCCCCTTGCTCAAGTAGCATTGCCTAGAGCTGATTGCATAGGACCATGTCCAGGTGACTTTTGAATATCCCCAAGGATGGAAACTCCACAACCTCTTAGGCAAACCTGTGCCAGGGCTTGGTCACCCTCACAGTGAAAATGTTCCTGATGTTCAAACGTAACTTCCTGTGTTTCAGTTTGTGCCCACTGTCTCTTGTTGTGTCATCAGGCACCACTGAGAAGTGCTTGGCTCTGGCTTCTTTACCCACTCTCTGTNTGTTCCTGATGTTCAAACATAACTTCCTGTGTTTCGGTTTGTGCCCACTGTCTCTTGTTGTGTCATCAGGCACCACTGAGAAGTGCTTGGCTCTGGCTTCTTTACCCACTCTCTGTCCTTGGAGACCTCCAACATCCATCTGGACAAGGCTGTGATCCTGGGTGGACCCACTTTGGGCTGGAGGTTGGACCAGAGACCTCCAGAGGCCCTTCCAAACATTCATTTTAACATAATTTTATGGCAGAGACTAAAGACTGTACCTTAAGGGAACCTCCTCAGTGTCCAATGAGGGGATCGAGCTACTGCTCACGCAACAGCTGCAGCACTGAGTGAAAGAATACAATTATGGGCAATTTTGCCAGGGTTTATCTTTAGTCAGAGCATACTTCTTTTTATAAGAAGTCTTTAACTTTGATCACTGCAAACACTCCAGTTAAAGGCACTCAGCAGGTAGCTATGGCAACCCCTGAGATAAGTGGTCTAAAATATACCAGGTAAAATAATGAGGGGATAATAATATGGTTTTAGTTCAAATAAACTATTAAGTGTGACTAATGGTTTTACATTTAAAAAATATTCATACACCGTATTTCTGGGCTATAAATTAGTAATGGTTCGAGGCCCATTGTTCATCCCACTGCTGTTGGCGTTCTCCAAAGAATACTGTTAATATACGCCTCCTGCATTTGTTAACCCAGCACTCAGCAGGAGAAAAAAAGTCTTGTAGCTCCACAAAATAAAATTGTTAAAGGGAAAAGATAGAGGGTGAAGGGCTCAGGTAGGAAAGATTACCTGTGCCGAGGGAGCTACAGCCCCTTCTCAGAGGCTGACCTAACTAATCTAATGTGATTTTCTCCTCAATATTTTTCCCTAAGCTGTCTCTATTGGACTGAAATCAAAACTAGAAATTAGCAGGTGGGTGATGAATGCTATGCATACTCAGGATGGGACAGTCATTACCCAAGGAGAGCTTATGATTTAAATAGTCTAATGTATTTTCTTAACTTGTGACAAGGAAAAGTGCAGCTGGAATCCTCTATTCCTGAGGAGCTGGTCTCATGTATGACTACTCCTCCAGCAGGACTGCTAGCCTGCTAGTGATGGGAAATTGCAAGAAAGCAGAACTGAAATTTGCTGGAGCTACTCATGCTGTTTCTAGTGATTAGTAAACCTTTAGACATCTTGATCTGCAGAATATAATCACAATGAAAATGGGAGATCATCTTCCCTCTTATCCTCATTTTCTCCATATAGGCTTCCGGTCTTCATCCTGTCCTTGAACAAAGCCTGTCCCTTCTAAGCTTTCCTTCACCTTTTGACTGTGGGTCGCAGAGAAGCAAATAGAGCTGCCCTAATGTCAGGGAAGAATTCATCCTTCAGACCTGGCAACTATCCCAAGGGTTTTGGACCATAAAACCTGCAGCAATCGTTACAGCTTATTTAGTTGGTTCACCTTGAAACTTCTAATACATAAAAGATTATGGTTTTTTTTTCAAAATACTGGCATTATAAGGCTAACATAGTAAATGAAAAGTGGTGTGTGTCCCTTTTTTGGGTATTCTCCCTCATTTCTAGGTAGTTACAGAAAACCCAGAAGATCATAAAAAAGGGGGCTTTGTTGCGTTAGCTTTTCTCATCAACAACAAAAAATACATTTGAGTGTACTTTAGGCCAATGGAGAGGATCATGTGAAGAAGAACAGTTCTCTGTGGGGCTGCTTTTCAAAATCGACTTTGTAATTGATTTTATTTTTCAGAGGCTCTTCCTGACCAATTTAAATTCCTCCTCCAGGAGCTCTAAGTATCTCTGTATGCTTGTTTTTGTCAGCTGTTGCCTCTAAAAGAAGTTAGCTTTGTATCACAGCAACAGTGTCTTAAATAATGCAATGGTTAATCAGCCATTACCTGGGGCAAGATTTTGCAGCTAGGGAAGGGAGAAGAAGGAGCAGAAGATGGAAGACGTTTGTCCTCTTCAAGCAATAGATCCCAGCAGATGGGAACAGGCACACTTCCAGCCCTTTGCACAACCCAGCAGTGTTTCTCTTTTGCCTGGTGGGCTCTCCTGCCCTTTCCCGACTGCTGCATTTCAACAATCATCCTGCAGTGCTTTGGATACATTGCTGATCAAGGAAGATTTGGACTATTCTCCTCCCTGTTTTGTTCCCTGCTGTCACTAAGGCATTTTGAGATGAGATTTTCACTCCCTTCCTCATAGACGTGCTCTGGGCAGCCATAGTCTCAGCAAAGCAGGGTGCTTTTGTAGACCTGGGGTGAAGTGGGGATCATGCAGTCCCCCAAGTCTTATCCTGCTCCATCCCTTTCCCAAAGCTGTCTGGGTGGCCCTTCCCTGCTCCTGGATGCTGACTCTGTGTTAGCTGTAGTGTGTGCAGCAGGAGACTGGGGCAAGCGTGGGTGACCCTGCAGGAAAAGCTGGTGTGGCATGAATATTTCATATTTAAATGCCTGTTATCCACCAAGACTTATTTTGTATTAAAGTAGACTAAAAGCCACAAAACAAGAGGTAAATAAAAGGCAGGCAGAAGGGGTAATTCTCACACCAGTGACAATTGCTTCTAAGGCAGAACCTGCCATAACATTGCAGCATACAAAGCCGTGAGAACAACAGCATAGGAAAATCAGGTGGAAAATACTGCCCCAGAGGCTCTGGAAAAGCTTACTGTCGGAGTTTCTGTGAGAGGTTATAGATCCGGGAGAGAAAGGCAGGCTGCAGGATTGCAAACTGAAGACCCTAAGTGTTGCTATAGTGAAGGTACTGTGCAACCCTACACAATACTGCGCCTCCCTTGCTCATGTGTGCTCAGTCCTGTAGCTGACAGATTCTGAGGAGCAGCCTGACTCTATGGGAGCTCTGGGAAACAGCCATGACAGACCTTTTGCCTTTCTGGGCTGCAAAAACATCAAGTTGCTGCACATTGAGAACAGCAGTACTGGGTATGACTCCTGTCAGCAACACAATCTTGTTTCTTGGCTTCTGACTTGACTTGGATTTTGTCTGTTTTTTTTGTAAAAGGGTTATATTGTATTGTGTTGTGTGTTCCCCCCCCGCCCCCCCTTTATTTTCAGGGAAGGCTCTAGTCTCATCAAAATCCAGCTTCCTATTAACCTGTGTTAGTAAACTCAGTACTTCCAAATTTCTCATGAAGCCAGGGAAGCCTTATGCTTTCCCAGGACTTAACTGTGCTCATCAAAAATAGCAGTCACTGTAAAACGCAGGCTCCCGAGAGCATTCCTGTGCATTCTTTTCCAGCTCTGCCATGGCTTGTCATGCTGCTTATCTGGGCTTGGTCGAGCAGTGTGCAAAACACATTGAAACAAACACCAAAACATGGGAG
>VZSC01015698.1:0-26597 GCA_013398225.1 Steatornis caripensis
AACTTCTCGTTTTATAAAACCATCAGGCAACCTTCAAATACATTCCAGTGCTATTCCTGATCTCTTAGAAATGTTAAATGACCTTGTGTTCCTCTACAGGTGTCTTTCACTGTTAAGTCGGTGGCCTTTCTTGTATGACTGACTGACCTCTGTTCTGAGCGTTGGTTCTTTTGTTGCTGTGCAGGTGGTCCAGCTCGTCTGTCTACGCTGAATTTCTTGTTGGATTTTGGCTTCACAGAACAGTGCAGAAAACCAGCAGCAGCGTACAGGGAAAGCTGGAGAGCCTATGTGCCCTCTGACAGGCCTCACTGAAGAGGTCAGGTCAAGGTGGTGGGTCCCTGGCAGCAGCCAAAAGCAGGTTCTGAGAAGTCTTTGTGGACTGTGAAGCCCTTTGGAAGGGCTTTGCCCCTCTCAGTGCAGTCGCTTTAGTTTTGTTGGCAGCTTTATGCAGGCTTGTCTTGAAAACGTGAACTGGGCATAGGCTATCGCCGCTTTTCGTTGTGCTTCTCATTTTAAAAATAAAAATCGAAATTTGGAATGTTGTGCTGTGGTGAATTAGACTTTTTTTTTTTTTTAAAAGCAAAGTGCCATAGGAAATACCGGATCGGTCAGTTTTGGATTTCACCTCGCTTCCATTGCTTTATCCTTGAAGTTATCCCTCAAGCAGGGAAAACTGTGCGTAAGAGAGCAATGCAAGTACTGTGATTCCTGCCTGGGCTACAGGGTCATGCTCGAAGGTGAATATTCAAGTTCTGAGATTAATTTGTGTTTGTTCTGTATTTTTCTTGTGGCTTATAGTAACGTTGTTATATCAGCGTACAAGCTGGTGCAGTCAGGAGGCCTGGCATCATGTAAGAATTCTTCATCATTCTTAGAGTTAGCAAGATTAATTTACGGTGGATTTTGTAAATTGATTGTTGAAACCCGATCTGATACACTGCAGGGTAATTTTCAAAGGTGAGTCATAATTGTTAGCANATCAAGTTCTGAGATTAATTTGTCTTTGTTCTGTGTTTTTCTTGTGGCTTATAGTAACGTTGTTATATCAGCATACAAGCTGGTGCAGTCAGGAAGCCTGGCATCATGTAAGAATTCTTCATCATTCTTAGAGTTAGCAAGATTAATTTACGGTGGATTTTGTAAATTGATTGTTGAAACCCGATCTGATACACTGCAGGGTAATTTTCAAAGGTGAGTCATAATTGTTAGCATTTTCCTGTTTGCAAGCTTTTTCTTTAGACACCATCGGTTTTAGAGAATTATTAATTACTGAGATTTATGAGGAGCATTGTAAGGACAGTGGGGTATTAGTGGATTTCCTAACTGAAAGATTAGCAGCATATTGAGATTAATGAGTGGAGAATCACACGGTACGTACTTCTTATGCACAAATAGCAGAGGCAGTGGGACTGAGAGCGCTGGTGCTGCAGGACTGCCTTGGCTGTGTAGTTAGCAAGGATGTGTACCGTATTCACTGAAGTAACAGCTGGCTGTGAACTGTAGCCTAAGGCTTTTTAGGGAATGAGGAGCTGAATGACCGGTGCAGTACTTGTCCTAACTATGTATGTCAGTGTATTCTGTGTTTAGCTTAATTTATTGTTGGAAAGGCCTGCGTTCGGTTACTTTAACTTGGAAATGCGAACTTCCTCACCTTTTGAAATTCAACTAGAATGTTTCAATAGGAAACCAGCTGTCTTTTTTTTTAATGTTAAATGGAATTCTGTGATTTCATTCTGATGGCAGCTGTTTCCAGTACTTGCATGGTGAATATATATCCACTCTCCAGGCTCATCTCTCTGGCGTGTTTTTGAAAATTGAAGTGTTGAATCCTGTGGGGGTTTCTGGTCGGGAAAATTAAGTGCTTTTGTGTATCGAGGCTCAAAAAAGTTGTCCAAATCTTAACTAATTCTGGGAATCTGGAAAATACCACAGGATTGCAAAGAAAAGACTCTGAACTCTAAACCATCAAGAGGATCTTTTCTGCTATCAGATGTTGAACTGTGTACGTGGAATGTCTCCAGTATTCAAACTGGGTTTGGGTGAGGGGGAGCTGCAGCACAACTGGCTTAAATAAACGATACACCACGGAAAGTGTTTTAGTGATTTTTTTAAGGAGTTGTGGGTGGCTGTGGCATGCGTTACCCAGTGTATTCTGCTCAGAAGGATTTAACTTAAAAATTTGTAGTCTCCCTTCAGAATGTCCATTTTGTGGCAACGGCATGAACAACCTGTCGTAGCAGCTGTCTTGGTGGAGCTCTTATTGCACTGGAAATCTCACGGTATTCTGTCTCTTTGTGTGCCTGTGTAAAGAAGAAATCTGATGATGCTCTTGCCAGCGTTGTTTACTGTTTGGAGAATTATTAACCTTTTTTTTTATTTTTTTTTCTTCAGATGAATAAAACTTAGTTCCACTATACCAACCAACAAATACACAAAAAGCTTCGTTAACCTATCAAGTTTTATTTTCCTGATTGGTGAATTATTTTATGATAACGTTACCCTTCATTCCATCTTTGTGACCGGTGGCTGCTCACATCAGCGGTGTGGGTATGAATAGTTGTCTTGCTAAAATTAACTGCAGGAACTTAGATTAACTCCGTCACTTGAGAAATAGCATGGTGACCTATGCTGAAACTGGCTGTTCCTGTCTTTGCTGTAAGGTGAAGTTTAAGTTGGTGTCAGTCGTCAAGTGAAACTGAGTTATTACGTAATGGATGCTTCCACGTTCGTTCTGCTGGCTTGTGCTGCTGCCAGCTGTGTGGGAGAGCGCTCGCTTCTCTTTGGTCGCCTTGCTTTTGGGTGTTTCTGAAGATAGACGTAGTACTGTGTGTGAATTTCAGTCCAGGAGGATGGATTGTGCTCAGGCACTGGAATGCTTAGTGGTTGCAAGGCTACTGTAAACAAAACAAAACAAAACAACAAAAAACAAACCAAAACAGAGATCTAAGTGTTGATAGCAAAATACTACCGAATTCGTGTCCCCTGCAGCAGTACTTCTGTGGCTTACACCTGGTTGTTTAAAAAAAAAAAAAGTTTTAAGACTAATAAAGTCCTAAGGAAAGAGATTCCCAGGAACATCTCTTATTTTCTGAAGTGATGTACAACACTGACTTTCTAAAGGGTTTATTGGGTTTTTTCCTTCCAGGTCCCGTTCAAAATCAGCTGATGCCTTCATCAGATGGCCAGGGATATAGCCCTTCGGTTCCAGGACCATATTTGCATCAGATGTCGGCGAAGGTGCCTCCCCATCAGTCTTCTGGACAGTATAACTATAGTGGCTCTCAGAATGTTTCTGAATTAAACAATTATCAAGGACCTGGGCAGACTCTCAATAGACCGCCGGTGGCACCTTTCTCTGGGTCACCAGTACAACAACCAGGTCCTGTTCCGCAAGCACTGCTGCCTGCATTGCAAAACTCAGCTGCTCCATCATCTGCTGGTAGCTTTCCTCCTGGAGCTGGCCCACCAAGGCTTTCAAACTGGCAGTACAGCCAGACTCCTGTCAGTCAGCCGGCTGGGTCTCAAACAAGCCATGTGGCTCACGGGACGGCGACAGGGTCGGCTCAGCCACCGTCGTCGGTATCAGGAAATACAAATCCTCCAGGAAGTTACCAATATGCTGCTTCTCCGGGAAGTCCTCCGCTTCAAAACAGCTATATGAAGCCAGGTAACCATAACTTTTTGATATCTTACCCGTGTCTATTTCTCAGTGTCCTTTTTTAAGAAAAAGAATATAGAATTGACTCTGCGGCAGCATTTTGCTTGTGGAACGAGGTTATCCAAGGAGATGCTGTGAGAAAATGCACATCACACATACTGGGGTGGTTTCTTTGGATTAGAAATGGAAGTTCTGTGTGTGGGTCAGGCGTTTCAGTTGGCTGAAGCAGGTATCTCCTGAATGGTGTCTCATTTTGGGAAGCTGTTTGCGGGTAATGCTGTTTCTGTGACCTTCACCATCCCTTGGGGTGTCAGCTGGAGCATTGGCATGCATCAGTCAAATGGGGACTTTGGGATTTCATGGTTGAAAACTGTAGTCCTGTTTAGCGAGTGTGGTCTTTTGCAGTTTAAAACGTGTTGGCCTTTCTGTTAATCACTTGATATGGGCAGTTCTCAGAACGGCCTCACTCAGCATCATGGTTGATGCAAGTAACGAGCACAGCCTGGAAAGAAAACGGAAAAGCATTCTGTGCCATTGAAATAGAGGCCAGTTGAATGGAAAGCTTCCTTCCTCCAAACTTGTAATTTTCACTATCTAATAATAATTGTCGGTCTTTAGAAAGTACTCTGAAAGCATGAGACGTGAAGAATTACCGCTTCTGTTTCTGCTGCTTGCATGCTGGTATATGCAGTGGTGAAGAGCTTTTCTAATACTAAATAGCTCTCCTGTATGACTTGTGATTGTTATGGAAACAAAATTAATACTCAGGTTTCTCTGTGCCAAACTGCTGCTTGTTGTTACAGAGGTTTTTCTAACCATCTTTCTGAGCATGCTAATAGGAGTTACATACAGAAATATTTTAAATGTTAAAGCAAATATTTTTTTTTTGTGGAATGCTTTTAGACTCAGTAGAGGTTTTTCTTGATGCTAGTTTTTTGTTACATGCCTGACTGATTTTGTTAGGATATTCAAACTGTCTTAAGCTCACAGGATTTGTGAAACTATTCCTGGCAGTTTATTGGAATAAACAGTTACTACTCTGGAATGAGTGAGGAAAATTATGAGAGATTTTGGAAAGTGACGTATGAAATAAGAGTGTCTGGAATAGGAGAATTCCTATATACATTCAGCAGTGAATCCTCCTGAGCAATTTCCCTGGTAGTTTTTTGTAGAGCAATGATCACTTTAAAAATGAATTTAGCTCATTTTGCTCATCATGCTCGTTCTTAGAACAAAGATCTGCCAGCTCGCTGCCTGCATGGCCAACTTTGGACACGTTCTCACACACAGAATCTCTTCCAAGTTCTGTGATAGTGTTGCCTGCATATGGCAATTATTAATTAGCTTTGCAGTTATCAAACACTAAGTGGACAAATAGATCACTTCACTGGATGTGATTTGGGTTTTTTCTTCCCTCGTGCCTTAAATGTGACCGTGCTGCGCGGTCTCATGAAGCCGCATCCTTTGTGTGGTGGGAAATCCATATTTTTGCGTCTGGCTTACAGGCTTCTATACTGTGTTGAGACACGGTGATGCTGGACAACTTGGCCTTATCTTTTGAAAGGCTAACTGTTATATTAAAACACATTAGTGTCTTCCTAGAGTTACAGGGCAGTTATACTGGCCTCTGGAATAACTGGGAACAAAGAGATGGAAATGCTCTTAGGATTTGGCGTC
The DNA here is from genome assembly GCA_013398225.1 of Steatornis caripensis. NCBI lineage: Eukaryota > Metazoa > Chordata > Aves > Caprimulgiformes > Steatornithidae > Steatornis > Steatornis caripensis. Next base: position 5,336 of record VZSC01015698.1, read on the forward strand.
ATTTGAAGGGAAGAAAAGCAATTGGGTTTCTAAATGTCTTGTCTTGAGAGTCTTAGAATTTTAAAAGAGAAGCAATTAAAAACTTTACTGTGACTTTTGATGTGGAGAGTTAAACATTTCAGAGCAAAACACTCACGCAGCAACTTTGTTCAAACTGCACACTGCAGATGCTTTCCCAAGTAATTTTAGTAGCTATAGAATCTGTACGTTGCTGTTTCGCATCAGATTATCGTAAAGTGGAAGAGGAGTATCCCCTCAAAAGGAATCTGTGACTAGTTCATTATACTCTGTCTAATGTGGGGCTGTACTATAACTTTATAAAGTCCAGACTTAGTAATGAAGTTGGGACGCTTTGTGTACCTCTTGGAAATTCTTACCAACAACAGCACCAAAAAGCTGAAAGAGATCATCGTGGATAATAGCTACAGGAACGTGGTGTAAGAAGATCATGACAGAAACAAGCTGAAGTTGCGAAACCTCCTACACACATGTTAGGATTTATGTACCTCATGCTGTTTATCACTTGAATAAGAGGAATAATTAGAGTTCAATCTGTGTGGTTTTTGTAACAAAGCTTGTCACTTTTTCAGCTGGGTTAAACTCCTTCTAAAAATTAATCTCTTCACAGGATCTGCACCTCCACCAGTGACTCAGCCTTTAACTCCACTCTACCCTCCTCCAAGGCCACCATTAGGCCCTCCACCAGTTGGTGGCTCGCCTTTAATTAGGCCATCAACACTGATAGCAGGACCACCTAATACACAGTCTCTGCTCAATTCAGCTGCACATAGAGAAGGTAAGAAATAATTTGCTCTTCTTGTTGAGTTTGAACATTACAGCTTTCTCTAATATGCAGCCTTTAAAGTCAAGTACACTGTTCCATTAGAGACTCAAATAGTAAAACTGATCCTAATACGTCATAATTTTGTCTGAAAGGAGCAGGTAAGGACCTGGAAGGAAGTGAAATATTTCTTGCTGATAGATGTTAATAAAATAATAATAATTAGTACTTCAGAATAGATTCCTAAGTGCTGTTTGACATGTCCATGTCTCCCACAGATGCCATCTCTTTTTTTATTGTTAGTGTTCTAAAATGATACTTCGTTTCTCTGCATCCTTTGCAGATTTGACTGTGGAGGACATAATCTGTGTGTAACTTCTGTATTGTTTTATTCTGCAGGGAAAGCTTAAAACGTGGACCCTGCGATTCCTTGCCTGTTTATGTAGCTATACCTTACTCTTCCCTTCTGTGTAAAATCCCTGAAATGCATATCTTGGATTTGTTCATTTTCTGAAGGTAGTAGAGGCTGTTAAGTGTCACCTGTTGAAGACAGCTATTTGACTTTCTCTGTCTCCTCTGGGCCCAGCACAAATACACCATTGTTTAAGAACTCATCAGGGCTCTGTATCAAACAGACCTGCAGTTGTATTGCATTTAGTGCCCATGCTGGATGGGGCCGTGTGGTAGCTGGCAGTTTTATTTTTACATACGTAGTTTGTTCTGCCAAAACTGCTGGTTCCTTGCGTGTTCAGATTGACAGTTTCTTGTATGTGGTAGCTGTGCGAGAGTACAAGAATAGTATATTCAGGTTTAGCTTAGTTTTGAACATATGGAATGCACTGGAAACTGCTTTTGCTTAGAAAGGCTTTTCTTCATAATACAGAGAAACAGTTTCCAGGGCCGTGGAGAGATAGAAATGTTTAGTCTGTGAAGTAGGTTAACTGCTGTGTACTAGCAAGATTCAGCGTTTAATCTAAGTTCCTTTCATTGGGACGGTCATCTTTGAAGGTTTTAGTGATAATAAAAAGTAAATTGAGTACCTTCTTCTCCTTAGCAATAGATACTTGGTTTTGTATATTTAGACGTAGTTAGCTTACAAAAAGCTGTCCTTTGGCAGCACTCTCTCAATTTCAAGGTTGTTCTTATCTCAGCTGGAATTCATATCTTGACTGGTATGTGACCGTATCAGAACTGTTGCAATTTGGTGAGCAGTACTAGACCAAGTGTTTAAGTGAAGGGAATTTGGTGTTTCCATGAATTATCAGTGGGGAAAAGTTCCTCAGGGAACTCAGTACCTAAATTTCAGATTACTTTGAAAACTGCAGCTAGCCTACAGACAGTTCCTTTGATGAGGAGGAAGTGTCCCCTGACACTTTACTGCCTATCAGCTTGGAAGTTATGGCGAATACCTAATCTAAAGTAATCCTAGCAGATCATTCAACCAGAAGCGTAGGGACTTTTGTTTTTCTTGAAAAAAGGTTGTGGGGTTCTATGAATGTCCTTTGTTGAGGTCACGTCTGCAGGGGAAGTGTGTGCGAGGAGGCGGCCACGATGTGTGTTTAATTAACTTTTGTCCTGAGACGGAAACCAAGGAGATACAAACTATGCTAATCTTCATATACATCCAGCAAGTAGGATTTCTTTGCAGTTACCTCATTGCAACTTCTTAGTAACTTGTGAAGTTTTTTACTGGGACTTTCTTTCATAATAGGTGATGCTACATCTGCTGCTAGTGATGGGGCTGGGATCCAAAACAGCTATGATGCAATAGAAGGTGGTGGCCTCGTGGGTAAGGCTTTGGAATTAAAAATCTTTACTATTATGTAAATTGTTTTAAGACCCCGAGAAAGATAGAAGTTTAGGCATTTAGGTACAAGCATATATACTTGGTTCAAGTATACTTGAAATTCTCAAATTTCAAATTTCAATACTTGACGTTTGAAGAATTGGCAATTAGCATGTCTTCACCTGTGAGTATGGAAAAGCAGTTAAGAGCGTTTTGCAGAACTGACTGCAGTTGTCAGTTGTTTACACTTAGAAGGTAAACAACAACAAAAAGCCCTCCTGCTGTATTAATGCATTGAGCAAGCTGCAGTTCTTCAATGAATTTTAAGTATTTGAATTCTCTTACCTCTAGCAACTCCACATCCTTCTCCTGCACCCTCGAATCTTAAGATGAATAGAAGTGTTGGGTATTCTTACCCTGCCTTACCACCAGGCTACCAAAATACTTCTCCACCCGGAGCACCAGGAATGCAGGCGTCTGCTTTGCAATACCCAGATGGATCAAAACATTTCCACCAGGTAGAGACTGTACGGTTTTTATCTTGGTACTGCCCGTGGTGCGTGTGGGTAAAGCAAAGTGACGATTGGTGTGTGTTGTGCATCTATGGGGTGCTGCTTCTATGGTTCGCTGTTTGGCATGCTGTTTGCTCAAGATGATGGACGTAGCCTGAAATTAATGCTTCTGCTGACACCTTGACACCAGTTTAGAAAAGCTGTGTGACAGCTCTTTCTGAAGTGTTCCATCCTCAAATCTGTTCAGAATATTTCTCTTAAAACTTATAGCTGCTTTTTTAGCATGTTTTCCTTCCCTTGGGTTGCTATTGTTAGCTGAAGTATTTGGTGTTTTTCCTGAACTTCAAAAGTGAACTGGCCACCACTTTTGCCAGCTGAGCCTCTGTATTTCCAGAGCTTTGTAGCAAATGTACGCTAATTTTTACCTCTGTTATGTTACATGCCTGAGTCCAAGTTTATGTAACAAGTAGCATCTCTAAATATATTTTTGTAATACAACTAATACACAAACAATTTTTTTAAAAAAGAAAGGGAAATAAGTTTGCTTTTTAAATGAACTGTGTGTTTCATCCAAATAATTGGTGTTAATTTCTGAAATTGTATTTCACCCTAGCCTGCCCTGGGCACTAATCACTTAACTGCATCAATGGGTAGCCTGAGTCTACAGCAAGAAGGATTAAGACCTGTGAATCTTCTTCAAGAAAGAAATATTCTTCCTCCGACCCTCTTGAAGGCTCCTGTCCCAAACTTGCATGAAGACATCCAGAAGCTCAACTGTAATCCTGAGTAAGATTATCAGTTTGCTATAATTCATAAAAATAAACAAGTATGCATTCCTACTTGTAAACATAACTTCACAAAATACCTCCTTACTTTTGTGAGTAGAAAACACTGAAAACAGGCTTCACTATGTTATGATAAAGGCAGTAAGTGGTTTAAACTTCGAAGTGAGGAAAATTATCTGTGTAGAAAGTATGAGGGGAAAAATACGTTGCTTGCAAGGTGCCTATAGATAGGTAAATACCAAAACTTTACAATGAGTAATTATTGAGAAAAGATATAAAATAGGAGCTAATTCACTTGAGTGAGGTACACCAGAAAGATTGTGAATGCAGAAACATGAGTGGCCTCAGTGTGAAAGTAACCGTTTAAAACAATGGGGTAAATGGCATGTCAGACAAGAGGCTGGCAGTTGGTTCATCAAGTCATCTCTCTGAGGAGACCAAGCAAACTGTGTATTACCAGGTACTCCTGCTTTGCAGGTACTTTGTGATAGATTAAGGAAATAACAGTGTCTTTGTGAAGTTGGTCATACAAGCAAGCTGGACTGGATTTGCAGAAGTACTGTGAACATCTGCACTTTGTGGAAACCACTGCTCCACAAGTGGAAGTGGAGTTCTGAAGTCCCCGAAATGTCTGTGGGTTGTTTGTAGTTATTTTTGTGTAGTTTTAAGACAACTTCTTAAACTTGGCTGGTTTAGATTTGTATACAAGGCCACGTCAAAATGATATTCCAAAGTAACACTTAGTATTTAAAGATTTGGTGCAACTTTGAACATCGTTAGGCTTAATTTTGACTTGAGTGACTAAAATGACTTGGTTCTGTGCAAAGAGCATGTGACTAACATAAGAACTCTGAGTACGAACTATGCGTCAAGCTCAGACTAAAACAGAATGATGTGACAAAGTTGGAGAAGGTCCTTTTTCTGGAAATGGAAATCCACCATCACCAGCTCTAGAAAAATATAAAAGGATGCTCTGTACTGCTGAAATCATCATTTTATTATCTGAAAGCCTCTGAAAATAACCCTTTGTCCTCCATGTAGGTTGTTCCGCTGTACCCTGACTAACATTCCTCAAACTCAGGCCTTATTGAATAAAGCCAAACTTCCTTTGGGGCTCCTGCTTCATCCTTTCAAAGACTTATCGGTATGACAAATATTCAAAACTTTAAATGCTGAAATATCAACTATGCCTGTATTAAAGTCCAGAGCTGGACAATGAATTAAAAAGAAGGTCAAATACGTTGGCTAATCTTGGCCCAGAAGAATTACCTTGGATGCTGCCATTTCCCTGTTCCATACAGATCACTGTAATTTTGCTGAGATTTTTCTCCCTGCCGTTTTTAAACTTTCAGGCCTCACTTAATTAAAAAAACCCTCCCAAACATCAAAAAACCAGAAGCTTAGAAGCAGCACAGCAGTTGGACTGCGACAGAAGGCAACGCATCTAAATTCCAGTATTGGTTAGATAGCTTCATCTTGTCACATATCAGTTGTAGTTACTGATTTCCTATACCAAACCTAGTACTAATTATTGACTTAATTAAGAATTAACAAGGTTTGGATGTCCTCAGATAGCCAGGAGACTTTGTGAATTTAGCAGTGCCCCTTTTAAACATTGTTATTTTTCACAATTTAGGTAATTCATTCAAAGACGTGGAGTTTCTTTCTGATTTTTTTGATCTGTATTGGGTGTAGGACTTGGTCTTAAACCATCGATGTAAAATTCAAGATCTTAGAGGCCAAGTTTGGCTCTAACCAAGGTTAGAGCTCGGTTCCGAACAGTCTCATTGAGGAATTGCAGGGGTGCTGTGAGGGTGTAGAAATACTTATTCCTTCAACAAGTATGCTTTGACTAGCTAACCAGGAGGCACAGTGCGGTATGTTGTTGTAGATGAATAGCTGCAGCGTGGTGATGCTTTAAAACAGGAAGCTTTTCTTTTCCAGCAACTGCCAGTGGTCACTTCAAGTACTATTGTGAGATGCCGTTCCTGCCGGACATACATTAACCCTTTTGTCAGCTTTCTAGACCAAAGGAGATGGAAGTGCAATTTGTGTGGTAGAGTGAATGATGGTAGGTTTTAAATGTGGTTGTTGCTTTGAACTGTTGCGGTTAACCTGTCTCACCTTCGCCTTTGAGACGGTGATTTTGTTGGTCACGCTGGGGCTGTGAGACATGAGAAATGTTTCCCGTGGGCAAAGACAGCCATGTCAGTAATGAAGCCCAGTGAGTCTGACGTAGTCTCCCGAGGTACCCCAGCAGCTGACAGAGTAGCTGCCCTGCCTAGTGTAGCTCTCCAAGAAGCGTTGCCCAACAGGCACGCTAGAGTTCGGTGTATTTGTTTTAAAATGCAGCGCAGCTAATACTAGTGCGAAGTAATAACATATAAACTTGTTTGCATAGTTCCTGAAGAATTCATGTATAATCCTGTTACAAGAGTTTATGGAGAACCTCATAAAAGACCTGAAGTTCAGAATGCTACTATTGAGTTTATGGCTCCATCTGAATACATGGTAAGGCTTTATTTACTCTTAGTTATTCTCTCCCTTTGTTTTATTTCCAGAGGGAAGTGAAAAAAATTGTTATAGAGGATGCTTTCTGGCTTAGTTCCTGCCTTAAGGGGTGTAACTGAGAACTCTTGGGAAGAACTTGAGATAGTTCTCCCTTTCTAAACATTCATGATGTCAAAGTTCTGTATTTAGAATATGTGGGTGTTGGTAGGTTCTCTGAAATAAAACTATTATTGCCCAATAAGAGACAAATGCATTTAGAAGTTTTAGCTGCATCTGTGTGCTGTTTTAATAGAGTTTAAACTTGCAGTGAAGTGAATAAACCCAATTGAATAAATGTTGGTTTTTTTAATTAATAATAATATTATTATTATATATAATATATAAATTTATATATAATATATAAATATATATTAATAATAATATTTAATTAATAATAATAAAATTAAAGGTGATCTTTTCTTTGCTCAGCTACGTCCCCCTCAACCACCTGTGTACCTCTTTGTGTTCGATGTCTCTCATAATGCAATAGAGACAGGATACTTGAATACAGTCTGCCAGACCTTGTTAGACAATCTTGACTTGTAAGTACCTTTTTCTTAGACCCTCCGATTTTCATTACTCTTATGAAACTTGTGATAGACATCAACATGCCAGTACTTCCTGACTGGAAATTTCCTTGCGTTGGCTAGCAGTGGCGTAAAGCTGTAGCCTTTTTTTCCATCATAGATGCACCAGTATAAAAGGTAATCTTGAGTCGTGTTTCTCAGTCCGTCTCTTTCCTGTCTGCTTTACCAGTCACAAAAAGGAATAAACATCATGTTTAGGATATCTTTTGTACTGTATTTTTTAAAAGCTGACATCTAGGTAAGTATTTGCTGAAAGGAATGCATGCATCTAATAATCTTTTCATAAAATACATGCTGTTTGAACTTGTGTAAATGCTACTTGGTATTTTGCAACTTGTTTCTTTCTTTTCTTCCATTTCTTATTACCCTCTTAAAAAATTTCTTGAGCATCTGCTAGGTGACTCTACTGTGAGCTCTTTCCCCACCCCCCCTCCAAACTGACTTTGTCAAGCTGTTGGCAGTATAGCTGTTAAGCTAGCTACTTGTAACAACCTTGGACAGGTGCAGTGGATGTTTTTTTTTTAAAAAAAAAAAAACCTGCAGAAATGAAATTTCATCTTGCTGAACACCATATGTCTCATTTTTAGGCTTCCTGGGAACACTAGAACAAAAATAGGCTTCGTAACATTTGACAGCACAATCCATTTCTACAGTCTTCAGGAAGATCTCTCTCAGCCTCAGATGCTTATAGTTTCAGATATTGAAGGTATGCAGAAATAACTTCTGTGGTTAGTATCTACGAATGACTGTTGGTTTTGATAGCCCTTTTAAAAAATTTATCTGGTGGGAGTTTCCAGATCAGATCATTAGCGTGTCTAGTAACGGCTTTAGAAGTAGCCTGTGTCTGTGTTCATTTATGAAGCCCCTGACGTCTGAGCAATGCCGTGGCTGTTCATGACTTAAAACATGAAGACAGCCTTCCTAGCTCTTAGTGTAATTTGTACAATTCTCTAGATTCCTCCTATGATCCCAAATATGGATGCTTAATAAATTGCTATAGATTCTGTGGTGACTGAAGCGTAGTGCTTGTTCTGCCTTTAGTTTCAAGTCCCATTTCCTGTGCGTTATGGGGTAGGGCAGAGCGAACACTAGAAGATCTTCACTATGTGTTTTTACTTTATATTTTTGATTATCCTTCAAGCCTGATTGCTATTCTAGCATGGCATTTTAGCCACAGGTATGCTTATGAGAAAAAATGAAATCCACATAATTACATTTAAATGGGTTTACCTGCTGATGCTGTATTTTTTTTTCAACAGGTGTAATGGTTGGCAAACACAATTTGGGAAAACTTGATGTGTTTTTAAAAAGTAACTTAAACGCTTTTTTTTTCTTTCCAGATGTGTTTATACCAATGCCAGAAAACTTATTGGTAAATTTAAATGAAAATAAAGAGGTAAGAACTACCTTGAATAACTAGTGGCGATCATACTGCTTGAGCTCTGTTTGGTAATTTCTGGATTAATGAATGCTCTTTAACACCTACAGTTTAAATGCCAAGTTTGAGGTGCAAAAAATAGGTCTTTTAATTTATCTTACGTGACTGTAAGCATTTGCCAACCTGAAACAAGTCAATACTTGCCTTTTGCCAGGGCTTTTTCTTTACTACCGTAATATTAGAAGTGTTAATGCAAGTTTATGTATGTTCAGCCGTCAGGTCTATAAAGAAGAAAACTCCTAAGTCTCCGTATTTTTTTCTCAATTGTAGCTAATTCAGGATCTGTTGAGGACCTTGCCACAGATGTTTACCAAGTCCCTGGAAACTCAGAGTGCTCTGGGGCCTGCATTACAGGCTGCCTTTAAACTGATGGCCCCCACCGGAGGTAGAATCTCTGTATTCCAGACACAGCTTCCGTCTGTGGGAATGGGAGCGCTAAAGTCACGAGAAGAGCCAAACCAAAGAGCGACCGCAAAGGTTAGAAAAGCAAAAGGGCTGAGAGAACTGACTGCCCTGTTCTGGAATTGCCTGTTCTGGGTTAATTTTGTGGTTCTCTTGTTGAGCTAACCTTCCTTTGTTAAAATAGTAGAAAGAACAAGAAAACAAAAAACCCAAACCCAAGCACTAGAAACACAGATTTAATGATCTGATTTTTTGTAAAGGTATCACAGTAATTGGTGATGGAGAAACAGGCCTGAAAACAGGCAATAAATGTGTTAATCTGTTTGAATTTCCTTTGTATTTTGTAATACTCCATTGTATTAACAGGACATACATCTGACACCATCGACTGATTTTTACAAGAAGTTAGCCTTGGACTGCTCAGGGCAACAGGTTGCTGTGGATTTATTTCTTCTTAGTGGGCAATATTCTGACTTGGCTTCTCTAGGTAAGTCATATTAAGCTATTTTGGGGTATGGGACTCTTGTAGTTTGGCAAATGCATAGTATCTACATTAATATTTAGGGTATGGACTTGATTTGAGTGAATCCAGTGTGTCAAGATGTAAATTCATCCCTGATGAGCAGTCACAGTGTATAGAATGTAATCTTTCCAACTTTCTAGGTTTAACCTAGCTGTTTTCATATTCTCCCTTAGTGAGCCAGGATTCTTGTGATCCTCGTATAAATGGCTACTTTCCTTCTTTTATGCCTTTTAACTGTCAGTGTAAATATCTTTGGTCTAAACGTTCTTTTAATTATTTTGTCACCGTTTAACCAAACTTTCAAGTGACAAAGTACCTGTAATTTCAGGCCAATAGGAAACTATTTGACACCTGAAACTACATACATATTTGAACATATAGTTGTGTTACATCTGTATGCAGGTCTGTAACTGTGCAACACTGCTATTTGCAGGTGTGAACACTTCAATAGTTAAAGGAAATACTGCATTCAACTGATACATTTAAAGACCACAGCAGCAACTGTCTGCACTCTGCCAATGTATGTTGGTTTTGTTTCAGGTTGTATATCCAGGTATTCTGCAGGTAGCGTCTATTACTACCAGTCTTACCATCATAAACACAACCCGGTCCAGGTGGTGAAATTGCAAAAGGAACTGAAACGATATTTAACTAGAAAGATTGGGTTCGAGGCTGTCATGAGGATAAGATGCACCAAAGGTTTGAACACAGTTTTTGTATTTTTGGAAGCATGGAGGGGAAGCAGGGATTTGGACATGTTTCGATTGGTGTTTTGGCTGTTATGTAAGCTTAAATGGTTAAAAGATAAAGATGAGAAAAGTAGAATTCAGTACCAGGAGTCAGGGCGATTATTAAAGACTTTATTTGCAGTATCTTTACTGGCATCCAAGTTCCATTTTATAATGGTTGAAACTGAAAATTTTGTTGGACTGCTACTTCAACAAGGGACTGTTTTTATCATCTGAAGACTTACTGCTGTTCTGCATTGATCTGACTTCCAAATTCCTGGTTTCTGCTAGGCTTTGTGGATTTATGGATTAGTTGTCTGTTTGGGATATTTACCTTTGAAGATACTTTATTTCATTGAGAATGATCTTAACATTCTGCTACAGAGCCATCTAACAGTGATGGCAGATGCGTAAACAGTGACTGCATTTCACAACTATAAAAATAAAATTGATTCAATCCAATGCTTATCTTGTAGGTCTTTCCATTCATACTTTCCACGGCAACTTCTTCGTACGATCTACGGACTTGTTGTCCTTGCCCAACGTAAACCCAGATGCAGGATACGCGGTGCAAATGTCAGTAGAAGAGAGTCTTACTGATACGCAAGTTGTTTCTTTTCAGTCAGCTCTCCTGTACACATCCAGCAAAGGTGAGATACACAGGTAGCGTTAGCTGCATTAACAGTCCAGTATTCGGATGAGTCATCCTGTGTCCCATTTATCAGCTGCAGTGACTTAACACAAACTATTTTATCTAATATCAAGATCACAGCTGTGATGTGCTACTGCACGTTGTTGATGATATTGCTTCTTCCAGATCAAGACCAGTAGTTCTGGTCTGAAAATAGGTAGACTGAACCGAGAAACTGTTTTTAAAAGCTACTGGAAATGGCCTGATTCACCACTTGTATGATAAATCAGATTAAATCTAAAATTTTTTTGGCTATTGAGTGAACAGTATTTCTTGTATCGTTTCATAAAAAAAAAGTTACGTTTGGAGACTACAGTTTTCTTTTCTTACAGGTGAAAGGCGGATTCGTGTCCACACTATGTGCTTACCTGTTGTAACAACACTGAGTGATGTCTACCTAGGGGCAGATGTACAAGCCATCACTGGGCTGTTAGCCAACATGGGTAAGCATGATAAGAGCTTGTTTGGATACGTATGGATGATCTCCCTAAAGCTCTGAGCAGTAATCCTCTGGGAAGTAACATTAGAAGAAAAGATTCTCTCTTTCTAAGACTGCTTTCTAAGTTGCAAACCGAAGAGGGTTTGGTTTTTTCGTTTTTAATGCTTGGCTTAGGTAAAGTATCAGTATAGTTTTGCGTGTAGTCACCTGGGCTTAGTCTTAGTCTGCTGTGTCGTCATGGGCCACTGGCTTTTTTTCTGAATCACTTGTCTTCCTCTATAGAGTAGTAACCCTTATTAAGATGTGTGGAAGTATATGTTAAAATGAGAAAAGGTAATGTATGTGACTGTGTTCCTACCAAAGGAGGAAAAGCCTCTTATTTGAGCTTTGTACTCCCTTTTTAGCTGTGGACCGCTCAGTTTCTGCTACCTTGAGTGATGCTCGGGATGCCTTGGTCAACGCAGTGATAGATTCTTTATCCGCTTACCGTTCATCAGTCCTAAGTATTCAACAACCTGGTCTCATGGCCCCCTATTCACTACGGCTCTTTCCGCTTTATGTACTGGCACTCTTAAAACAGGTAAGAGTTGAAAGGAAGCAGTGCGAGAGGATGATTGTCTGTCTGGCATGTCAATCTGAAGTAAAAGGACATTTCTTTGATGTAGAAAATAGCATCTATCTTCTCTTTCAGTATTTTTGTAGGACTCAACGTTGAGAAGTTGCTTGATTTAGATTGTTTAAGAAAACCAGCCTTCCTGCAATTTGCCATTAGAGTACTGAGATATTTTACAGATTTGAGAGCAGTCCTTCTTGCACAGATAAAGTTCTCTCAAGATAACAGTTCCATTGCTCTGCACCCCAGAATTGGATGACTTGAAAGGTCAATGTAGAACAAAGCCTATTTAATTGTTTCTTAGGCCTGGGGAGATAACATACGATTTTACAGGTCATGAATGTGTGTGTGTTTGTTGTGAAAAATTGAGACATTTGGAGAATTTTATGGAGCAAATGTATCGGGGTAATGGACAGGCCGTCTGCTCTTGCCTGCAGAGGAGAGTGTAGGAGACAGAGATGCTTAAAGATGTTTTCGTTTAGCTAGCTGTTCCATCACCCAGTGACCCCTCCCCACCCAGGAAGGGGGAATTGGGAAAAGGAAAGGAGACCCGTGAGTTGAGATTGAAACAGATTTAACAAAGTAATAGTAACAAGCTAATATTAATACCAGTACTAATATAAAACACACAATGTTATACTGGGCCCATATAGTGGGCCCAGTATTTTTTTTATTAGATTTCCCTGACCTGATACTAGAAGTGGTTTTAAGTGTTGGACAAGCTGACTTTCTGTTCTAGAGAGAATTTTCTGATTCATACTTCTTGATAAGGCATTAACCAGCACATTGCTACTATCGTGTTCATACTGACGTTTGAATTTTTTCATCTAGAAAACTGTATTAAGCGTTTGACCCAGTCAAGTGGGAGGAATAAGCCCTTGTTTCAGTTATAGCTGGGGTTTTTTTTCTGTCCCAAGAAGCCAGGAATATATTGTAAATCCAGAATTACCTAAGATTCTGTACATCGAAACTGCTCCAATATTTATTCTTTGAAACTCCCATGAAGTAGCGTTTTTGAGGTATATGTAAGAAGAGATCTATCTCAAGATGCTTTCATCTCAGCTGAAAGGATTGATGGTGGAAGGTCACAGTTAGTTCTAGAACCCAGAAATGGGAATAAGAAGACTTGTGTGATTCGCTTGTGAAACTGGAAAAGTAAAATAGCAGTGGTAAAATACTGTATTTTGAGAAAACACGTATGACTCAACTCTAAGACTTTTAAGTAAGTTAGAATTAAACAATAGATGGTGTGCTGAATTCAGCTTACCTCACTGTAACGGTCAAATTAAATGTGTGATTGTTTGCAGAAAGCATTTCAGACTGGGACGAACGCACGTTTAGACGAACGCATTTTTACCATGTGTCAAGTGAAAAACCAGCCCCTTGTTTACCTCATGCTTATGACGCATCCCAGTCTGTACAGAGTTGATAACCTCACGGATGAGGTGAGTATGTGCATTGCTACATGGTCTGTTTGTCTCATCCCAAAGATTTGCACAATGTGAAAAGAAATTTGTGTTAAAAATCTCACAAGTTTTCCACATTAAAGCTGTGTAGCTAAAACTGACTGTTTTCGTATTTTCCCATTTGTTGCATTTATGCATTTGTTATTTGGGATTGGATTGACGAAATCTGGAGAGAAGTTGTGCTCTGGCTGCGGGTGGACGGGGAAGGTTTTTTCTAACTTATTTCACTTTTTGCCTTGTGTCATTATCTTCCACTATAAATCACATGTACATAAAGACAGTATAACATATGCTTTTAACTTTTTGTTCCTCTGTAGCTTCTTTTATTTTAAAATGTCGAAGTAGTTCTGTGAACAGTGAGCGAGTGTTTATGTAAGAGCCTGAATAATTTTAGAAGTCACATCTTTTGTACGTAACAAATCTGATCTTCGAGTTCTAGAACTAACTAACTGAGATAGAGAGGGTGTACTTCATCAACTTCAAATAAAACATTAAGAGATTTATAGTGAATTATGAACTTGCAGTAAGTATGACTTGAACTAAACTGAGGAAAAGGGTCTGGCTTCAGTATTCAGTGTACTACATCCTATTATTTAACATCTCTTCTTGTGCCTGTTTCAATGCATGAGGATGTGAACTGCTGCTGGTCTTCTTGCTTTTTCCTTCAGGGAGCTCTTAACATAAATGATAGAACTATACCTCAGCCACCCATTCTGCAGCTGTCGGTGGAGAAGTTGAGTAGGGATGGTGCTTACCTTATGGATGCTGGCTCTGTAAGTTATGTGGTGGTGGTGATTTTAAAAAGTATGCAGATTTACTTGATGTGTTCTTTCGGAGCACTCAAAATGTGTAGGAGACTGCTGAGGTGTAGCTGCGTATTGGATTAATGTTGTTACTGCTGGGTCTCTTTCAGGTAATGTTTCTGTGGATCGGGAAGAACTGTACGCAGAGTTTCATCAGCCAAGTCCTTGGAGTTCCAAATTATGGCTCAATACCGCAGAACATGGTACGTGCTTGCTTTGCCATACACCGGTTGTAAGGTGCTGCCGGAATGTTATTTTCATGAGAACTAAAATGCAACTATTCAAATACCAGCCCTCTAGTTATTAGTCACTAAAAAAATCCAGATTCAGGGAAAGAAATAATTTCTGTTACCTCTCTTGGAGTTTCTCCAGGCGAAAACTTTATAGATCTTCCTGTCAAAGCATGGTAAGAAGAGGCTGGCAATGATTAAGTTTCTCGGAACTGTGGGAGCAAACTGAGGATACTTGGGAATAGTAAGCACAGAGGGTTAGTGGGAAACCCTTCCATTTCTGCAATAAAACAAGTATCGATCACAGCTCAGTCGTCACCGTTCTGCTGGCCAACTACTGATACCAGTTTAGTGCATTTGACTGTTTCAAGCCCTTTCAAAGGAGACTAGACTAAAACTACACATCACAAACTGTATCTGTCCAGGTTTCCTTTATACATGATTAGTGTACAGTTGGGCTATTTAAGTGTTCCTTTTGCTGTTTTTCTGAAAAATCTCATGTATGTAATAACAACACCCTTTGCCTCTTAGACACATCTCCCAGAACTTGAAACTGCAGAATCCATCAGAACACTAGCTTTCGTTTCTTGGCTGAGAGAACAGAGACCTTTCTTTCCTATACTATATATAATAAAGTAAGTGTTTTTTAACAGTCTTCATGCTTCTTTAGGGACCTCTTAATAATATGTATTTGGATATCATATACTGAACTTCCTTAATGGATGTTTTAACAATGGTGTATGCTGTGTCTAACAGATTTGACAGCGGATGTGACTTGTTATGAGTTGTCTCAAATTAGAATCTCTACAGACTGAAAAAGACTAAATGTCACAGAACAATCTTTAGTTAATGGCAGGTAAATGAAGTAAATGCTGACAAGTGCACTTGCTGGGATTAATCACAAGAGCTATTTGAGATCCTCTTTTCCTGTGTCCTTGAGCTCTTGAAATATCTTGCCACTTGACCTGTAACTTTATTAATGCATTGTACTGTAGATCTCTGCGAATATTTATTTCACTCAAACACTTATGTTTTCATTTTTAAGGGACGACAGTCCATTGAAACCAAGTTTTCTGCAAAATATGATTGAAGACAGAACAGAATCAGCCTTATCATACTATGAATTCCTCCTTCATATACAGCAGCAAGTGAATAAATGAAATGCTAGCCTTTGGCTCACCTCTTTAAGGAAAGATTTTGCAGTAAAGAACGATTGTGCTTCTAATATCTTCATTAAATCTGTGGCCTGAGGCAGTTGATGAGAAGTTCTCACTGTGATTTCAACGAACTAAAGCAAATAAAGGACCACATCTGAGAATCAAATGTGCAACTACATAATGTCGTACCTTAAAAAAAAAATCAAACTATTGGAACTGGTTGAGCACCTTTAATTTGCTGCAAATCATGTTTTTACTGTAAGTAGTTGCAACATGAAGTACATTTACAAAGGCAATACTGAAAAGGTGAAATACATTTTGTAAAAATAAAGAGTTCTTTGTTGTTCAAAATGTATATTTCTGCAACTCTTTGCATTTTTTTTTTCGCTGCTAGATATAAAACCTCACAATACTGGTCGTGATTTGCAGGGAAATTCTTTCTAAGTGCATCCAGTGATTACAGACAGAGCATCTCAGTGTTCAACTTAATGCTTAAAGTAGCAATGAAACAACTGTTCATTGTGAAACGAACAAATACTTACAAAGCATAGAATCCAGTGCTTGGATTGGATTATGGCTGATAGGACTAAAGGTAAGATTAACCTGGACAAGATGGTTGAATTTGTTAAAGCTTCTAATAGGTCAGTATTCTAATTTAAAAATAATGGGGAGGGGTGGGCCCTGTATGAGAAATGTTTTAAAAGTGGCTGAGTCAGCAGCAAAAGTAGGCTTGGACAAATGGCAAGGTTTGTTTTTCTTCAGTTAAAGGAATAGTTTTCATTTCAGTTTGTGAATGGTGTGGGACGGCAAGGGCGAGGAGGGTTATCTCAGATTTTTTTTTGGTTTATGTATAGTAGATTTTTGACTCTTGTTTACATTAACTGAATGTTGGGCCCCTAAAATCCAGTGTGTTTCTGAAGCGAGTTTGTGTGACGGGCACTTCAAACCTAATGTATCAAGACAACATTGAATATTCTGATGTTAAAATTGGAAAAGAAATTACTTTTCTGAAGACAAAAAATACGATATTGTGTTTGAACATTTGTTTATGGTTTGAGACACACTTGAAGTTTTCAGGTTGTGGTTTTTTTTTTTCTACTGCAGCTGTGTAATGAGCCTAGGTCCAAAGCCAGGGTGCACCAAATAAAAGCTTTAAATATGCTCTCAGATCCCTGCCAGAGCTACGGATGGGAGTTAACGCTGAAGTGCAAATTTGTATACAAAAGTCACTTCATAAAAGTGTGTTGATAATTGTTCTGTTTGGGAGATTGAGCTATCATTGATAGCTAGCAACATAAAGAGTATTTATCTCTGTATCCCTATGCCCATGGAAGTGTTTCATACAGAAAAATCTTGGTTTGCTTATTTGTTTATTAGCGGTAAACTTAAAAGTCTTGCAAAACCTACTTCCTCGGGCAAGTAACTTGAACAGGTAAAACACTTCTAAGTGGTCAAACACGTACTGTGATTAGGCTAGTTAACTTACGTTTGTGATACAAATGTCAATGGACATCGTAGGGTAATCGTTTGCTGCCATTTCAGGCTGTAGCTGCACGTGATTGTCGGGAGTTGCCTTACTTCAGGGGAGGAGTTTCTTTGGCGAAATTGTTCTTGTCACTTGAGCCCAAGAAGCTAAAGTTGAGAACAATGTCTAAGTGTGAAAAGACTATTACGGAACCAATTTAAGCTTCCCTGTCTGCTGCCTCTGTAGCGAACAGGAGTATGTTTACTTGGACAGCTTTTCAGAGAATTGCAGTTTCTAGTCATGGTCAAGAGGTGTTTTTTGACAGTCTGATTTTTTTCTGGGGGGAAAACAATATAATGATGATAAAACCCATAAATCATAAACGGAACCTATACAGTTGCATAGGTTGTGACTTAAAACTTGTGGTTTTGATATATTATCACTCAGATGTTGAAAATCATGCTTGTGTCTAACAGCCCACCCAAAGTCTGTTTCTTACAATGACTGTAATTTGCTACTATATCCCATATTTTTTTCAAAAAAAAACATGAAAGCTGGCGATGGCTTCATTGCTTTGTGTACACCAGACTAATGGCGAAAGATGTCGGTCTTTGTGGCAATTAATGACTTTGAATTAGGGTCCCTAAGTTTCACAGAGCAAAACATTCTAAACAGGAATCAGATGAACCAACCCTCTTGGAGTTCTCTTCACCTTGGAAGAAATTCTGTATTGAACGTCGTTAAGTTTATTCCCTCACAGTGGGAAAGGCCTGCTGGTTCACCTTGTATTGCCATAAGGGCAATGCAGGACAGATGAACACAAGCTACCTGTGATGTGTCATTTTTACCTACAACTGAAAAATGAGGACACTGAAGATAAACTGCAAAACTAGGCAAGAGTGGCTCTAGTACTTAGATATCAGCACAACTCTGCCACTGCAAATGTACTCTCTTTTTCTAGTTGAAGACTTTTTTTTTTAGCTATTTCTGTATTTGACACCTGTTCAGCTAACATTGTTACCATCCATTTTACTTTGCTTTCATTATCGTTTTTAATTTAATATATTTGAGTCTAAGTCCACATAGACTGTGTTGCAATAACTAGAATGATTCACTTTTATTTAGAATAAATTTCTTAACAGAATTTAATCAAAGATGCGGAATGGCTGTTAAATAAGGGACCATTAAATGTGATTTTAAGGTTCTGTTTACTATATGGATGTCATCCTTATAGTAAATTTAATTTTGTAAAGTAGTGTATAATACTGTAATATTAAATCTTTGTTTTCCAAACTCAAAACATTTGATCTTCAGTATGAAGTTATAAATCCTTCCCCCTTCTGAATCTGAGACAGGATTTTCTTGTCCTCCTTTTTACAGTTTGTAATGTTCACTGTTTTATTCCTGTAAAAAGTCATTTGTAACACATGCAAATGCTTATTTTATCTGTGCTAATTTATCAGATTTGGCTACTCAATAAAATTAATTGAAAGAATTCATGCAAGTCCATCAGTCCTTTCTTACAAATAAAAACAATGTATTTGGTCAATTGAGATAAATACATGTACGAGTGATAAATTCTACTTTTAGCTAAGACTTAATATTTAGGTGATACAAATGGAGAGGGAATTTGAGGAAATTAGTTCTAGCTGACTCAGACTTTTCTTCTGTCACTGGCATTTTTTGTCCCTCTGGAGCATCTCTGTCAGTCAGCATTGTTATTCAGTCCTACCCTGGGGTTCCTTCTTCCAGTAAGCCCACAGTGGTGCTGCACCTCACCATGTGGCACCCTGCCATCTGACTGGAAGTTGGTCTCAAGAGCCAGCTGACATTGACGGTTAGAATTTAGCCTTTGGCAGTGTTTCCACAATGATGATCAATTCTATTGTAGGTAATCTTGTACCTTCATTTAACATGTTCTTTCAACACCTTTTTGTAAAAGTCATTCCATCTTATGCTTGCCAGTTTTTTAATGAGCTGTCATCACTGCTGCTTCTGGTTCATCGTACATAAGTTAACGTATGAGCTTGGTACTTTGACCTCTGTGTTTAACAGGTTTTGAACACAGAATTCTATCGTTCTCTGAATTACTTAGTATTGTAGAAATATTAATTGGACTTGTCAGCACAGTTTTTCCCTGATACAAGTGACAACCTCTGTCCTGCTGCTGCTGGATTTTGCCACTCTGGCTGTGGCTCGGCGTTCAGTGTGCAGCCATCCCAGTGCTGGTCTTTGGAACTCCAAGTCCAAGATCTTGAAGATGAGTCCTGCTTCTAATTGGAGTGCCTGGGGCACAGTCCGTGAGCCAAGGAGTGCAAGTCATTCAGCGTCACGGATGTTGAAGGGAATCAGTTTGAAGTATGGATGGAAGGTACCGTCACTGTCTTCATTTGGTTTGGCTTTCAGGTACTCTTGCTCTGCGTGTTAGCTATGTGAACGTTCAGCTAAGGGAAGAATACTGTGGCCAAGTTTGATCGCTTTTTGTCATGCAAGTAGAGGTGTGATAGACTTCTAAGCGTACATAAATATCAGTATTATGCCAACTGTGTCTTGCTAGAAAGAAGCGAAGCTTCGCCCTGTTTTATAATGTTATGGTAATTCTGGAATCCTTGAAAGGGCCTTCTTCCCTTGTTTTTTTCCTCAGTATGCATAGTCAATCCCTTCAGCTGCTTACTGTAGTAAGAGCAGTGCGGTTACACTATACTGGGAATACAAGTTGGGAAGCTGACTTGGGGGCCTGGAGCATCTCTGCTGTGAGGAAAGGCTGAGAGTCCTGGGTCTGTTGAGCCTGGAGAAGAGAAGGCTGAGAGGGGATCTCATCAGTGCTGATCGTTATCTAAAGGGTGGGTGGCCAGAGGACTGGGCCAGGCTCATTTCAGTCCCAGCGACAGGACAAGGGGCACCGGGCACAAGCTGGAGCACAGGCAGTTCCACCTGAACATGAGGAGGAACTTCTTTCCTGTGAGGGTGCCTGAGCCCTGGCCCAGGCTGCCCAGAGAGGCTGTGGAATCTCCTTCTCTGGAGACATTCAACCCCGCCTGGACGCGTCCCTGTGCCCCCTGCGCTGGGGGCACCTGCTTTAGCTGTGGGGTGGGCTGGGAGATCTCCGGAGGGACCTTCCAACCCCTACCAGTCTGGGATTCTGTGACTTGTGCTGCCCAAGTCCCCTGGAAGGCATTTCCCTATGTTGTGTATCCCTTTCATGTACACGCCAAAACATCTGCATGCTGGTACTCCAAAGAACAGCACCTTCTCTTCCCTCGTTTGGAATGTGCCCAGAGATGACAAATTAACTTCCTAAATTCAGCTGCACAGCAGCGCTCAAAGCTTTTCCATCAGAAAACACGCTGCCCTCTCCTCAGCGCACCGGTCTGCGCCGCGTCAGGGGCTCGCGCTTCGTAGTTTAAATGTTGTGTGCTGGAAATGAAACGGCTCCATGAACTTTGCCTTGTGAACACCTCTGGTGTTCCGCTGCCTTTGTATGGTCCCAATTTTAACCTGTTTTTCTAGGTACAGAGCGTCAGGTGAATACCACTTTGGCTAGAAACACGAACCTTTGCTTGTTCTAATACTTCAGGTTTCTATACAGAACCCTCCTTTCATCTCTGTACGCTAAGGAAAACGTTACCATGCTGCCCTGGTTTTTATCTTGCCATTGTTAAGCAGGCCATCCTCACCCGAACGTGAGGCGGATGGGCCGGGTTGACTGAGACCAGACTTTTAAGCAAATGAAGGGAGGAGCCCTGTCGCTGCTGGTTTGCTTCTCCTAGTAGCACGCAAACCCCCCTCCCCAGGCTGAAGCTGTCAGGTTTCTGTCAGCGCCGCGACTCCGCTGCCAACACCTCAGCCTTCTCCCCCTTCCCGCCCGCTCGCGGCGCTGACGCCGTCGCCTCTGGCGTCGCGGCGCCACTTCCGAGGCCGCGGCGGCCATCTTCAGTGCGGGCGCAGCACCGTCAGAGAGCACGGCGCGCGACCGGTCTACCCGCGCCGCCCCACCCGTTCTCCTGCCCTTACGCGAGATGGCGGCACTTGCTTCAGCGGGCGCGGCTGGCGCCTGCGCGCTGAGGCGGGGCGGCCCCATTGTGCGGCGCTGAGGTAGCGCCGCGGCCTTTTCTGCCGGGGATGGAGCACAGCGGCGGGGTGGGAGCGTCGCCCGCGCCCCCGGGGGCCCCTGCCGGCCTCTCGGCCTCCCAGCGGCGAGCCGAGCTGCGGCGGAGGAAGCTGCTGATGAACTCGGAGGAGCGAATCAACCGCATCATGGGCTTCCACCGGCCCGCGGCGGGCAAGGGTGAGAGCGCTGTGGCGG
>VZSC01015698.1:26763-62308 GCA_013398225.1 Steatornis caripensis
CCCGCCGTAACCGCTCCCAGGGGCTGTGGCGTGGCCCCTCAGCGCGATCTTTCGCTTCAGCGGCGCTTTGCGTGAGGCACGGCCTTCTGTGGGCCGCGAGAGACCCGCGGAGAAGGGACGCGTGTTGTGAGAAACGCGCCGAGACGAGGCTCTCGGGCCTGTCGCCGCGCTTACGTAGCGAGCAGATGAGCTGTCGCTTCACTTCAAGTGGTTTTTCGCAGTCGAAGAAACGAGTAACTGCTTGCTTTCATGGCTTGTTTTTATATCAAAGTTATCTCGCGCTTGGGTGATAACCTGTCATTGGATGTTTGTGGTTGGCATGTGGTGTTTTCTTGCAGGTTCGTAGGTAAATCATTTATATTTCTGTATGCACTTCGAGGAGGCTGATGGTCTTGTCAGGAAAGAGTTCTCAGATTCTGGTTTACAAGGGTGCCTGCAGGCCGTTAATCAGTCTGCTTTAATACTGAAAAGTACTCCTTAAGCGTTGGTCCTTTCTCTCTGGTAGGACCACACCTGTTCGGCGTGCCTCTCGGTCTGATTTTTCTTCTATGGCATCACCTCTTTCACTGTAAGATCGGGTGTTCAGGTTTAATACAGAGCAAGTTAACACTACTTGGCCTCTGACGATAGAGAAAACCAAGCCAAAGTACACTTCTTCAATTGCCGGCTCATTCATCAGGCTTTAACGCTCCTCCTGAGTGATTCACTTTCTGCAAATCTTTGTCTTTATGTTGCTCCATGTATTTGGAACAACATATCTTGTGTGTGCAGTATTGTTGCCTAAGGAAGTCCGATATTTTTAATTTCTCCGTTGCTGACTGACAGCTTCAAATTTTGACCTGCATGGCACAGCTTTTGTCTCCTGTCTGCGCCATTTCCGAACTGCCCTGCAATGCAAAGCACGTGGTACAGGTAGGGCTCTTTGTAGGCTGGTGGAGGAAAGCCAGGAGTGTGCCAAGTCTAGTGGTGTAAAAATGTCATTTTGGTGAAGCTGATGAGCATTTTCAGTCTGGTCCATGCTGTGCTCTTCCCTTTTTGTTATCATCATCTGTGGTGTAACCGAAGTCTGAGTGTAAACCTTTCCTTTGATGCACAAGCAGGCTGTGTATCAGCTGAGCCCATACCTTTTTAAAATGGTATTGCTTGTATTCAGGTATGTCAGATGGCTTTGTGATTAATAATTAGCACATTTATTAATCATGCCTTTTCACTTTGGAAGTGGAGATGTCAACCCAGGGCCCCAGTTGAGTATGGCTGAAGTGTTGTTCCACGTACCCGGTGTGCATAACTCTGTATTTTTGTTTCTCTTCTTTAGATGATGAAAGTCATGCAGAATCAAAGCTTCAGCACGAACAAGACAAATCAAGCTCGCTTCCCATGCCTTCAGTTTCCAAGCGAATTGTGCTTGGTGATTCTGTCAGTAACATGGCAGGCACAGCTGACCATGCAGGGAGCATGGTAGACCTCAAAGGGGATAAGGACTTTTTTAGTAAAACTCCAGAGCTTGTCAATGACAGTGCAAGCGAGCTCCGTCACCGTAATAGAGGGGAACTGCCATCTGAAGCTGCACCACGGCCACCTAGACATGGATTAGACCAGTACTTATCCAGATTTGATGAAGCTCTGAAGCTAAGGAACCAGCTCATGAGTGAGAAGCCAAGCCAAGAGAACGGGAATGCAGTGGAAGAATTTGATTCTTTCCGCATTTTTAGATTGGTGGGATGTGCTCTCCTTGCCATCGCAGTCAGGGCTTTTGTGTGCAAGTACTTGGTGAGTTCAGGGAATCAAAAAAACCTATTCCGTTTTGCTAGTTTACTTAGTGTGAAATACTCTTTTATCTAGGGCTGAAGCTTATCAGTAGTGACTGAGTTGGGAACTTTGGGCATTCTTTTTACATTTCCAACAACTGTATAAAACCTAAAAAAAAAATCTCTAAATTCTTTGAGATGAATCTGAGTTACCTAACACAGCCACTGTATAACAGCAGAGAGTAGCGCACGTTTGGTCTGTAGTGTTTGAGGACCAGAAGCACTCAAATTGTTGTTGCAGCTTAAGTCCCCTGCAAGTTTATTCCCATCTTTGTGAGCATAAGTCAACTGCTCTTCTAGTTTGGCGACTACAAAAGAATAATAGAGTAAGAACAACAATAGTTGTCCCGAGATAAGCAGATCCTACTCTTTTTATCAGTCTTCTGAGAAGAGTAGTTCCTCAGTATCCCAGGTGTCTGCCAGAACATCGCACAGGGTGGGTGTGGCTGGGCTCATTTTGAACACTGCTGTACGCCTCTGCAATTTCAGGTTTGTAGGCTCAAATAAAATAAGGCAGAACCTTATTTTTGACATGTAACTTGTCCGCTTAGGTTCGTAATATTTAAGAATACTGTTGCTATTGTCCTCAAATTATTTTTTTTACCTACCTAATTTTCTTTTATGACTTGGGAAGCATTAAATTTCTGTGTTTTCTTAGCTATTACTTCTGACCAAGTTAATTTTCACTTATTCTTTTCTGTTCCTTCAGTCAATATTTGCACCATTTCTTACTCTACAACTTGCTTATATGGGACTGTCCAAGTACTTTCCAAAGGTAATTTTTTTTTTTCAGAATTAGATTAATTTGAAATGTTTTAAATTTAAACTTGTGCTTAGATTGTATTGCTTTAGGACCAATGCATGTGAAGTACTCTTCCTTTCTTTTAAACTGTAGAATGGAGAGTTGCCAAATGCTGATAGTTTATGCTAGTTTTTAATCTTCCTAGATTTAATCCAAATCTTTTTTTTAAAGTTGCTGTGAAAATGTTGACTAACAATTTATTTAGCTGTAGCCTAATTAAAGGCATCTGACCAGGAAAGCTGGGTAGTTCTTTCATGCCTTTAGCAAACTTGCTTTTCTCCTAGACCACGCTCTTCTGTGGTTACCGTTTGCTCCGTCTGCAGCTGTTTTGCATGTGGTACCTGCATGAAATTTGGGAGGGTGTTTGTTAAAAAATGAGATGGTCCTTGGGTTTTAAGGGTTCTGTGTTCCATTGCTAGCATCAGTTTGAATGGCAGCTTGAAAGGAGACATTTATTTGTGTGTGAAACTTGCTGCTTATTAGCGAGATTTGCTATACGTCACTTGCTTTATATATTTACACCAGTTAATTGTGCTGCAGTATTTGTTTGGTTGGTGATTTTGTCAGGTCTACAAATCCTGCAAAGCAGGATTGAATGATGCTCAATCTGTAGTCGAAAGGGAAAATTTGCATTTTAAAAGGAATAGTAGATTACCTGTAGAAAATCAGAATAAATCAGCAGTTCTTTTGTAGCAAAGCATATAATCGAGAATTAAACTTCACAGTAGTCATTTTAAGCTGATGTGTCACAACACAAAACAGTAGAGTTAGCCTTAGACTTGCACTAGCTCATCTGCTAGACCTTCTTAATCTTGTTTCTGCTGTCTTCAAAATCAGCTTTTCCGTTCCAGAATTTAGAGAGGTGGTTGCTTTCCACAACTTGTTTTTACTGCAGTTATATCCAGATGAGGTCAATCAGCTTGTTATCCTTCACTTTTCTCTCATGAAATCTAGAAAGATTCTCGAAAGCTTGAATTAGAATGGATTAAATGAAGATATCCAGCAAATATCATCAAATCACTAAAATTTTTAGCCACTATCACCTTTACCCGCCTGTCAGGCTTTGAATCCTCGGGATTCCTTCGTCTTAAGGACAGAAGAAGAGCTTTCAAAATGTTTGTGGGCGTTCAGAGGATAAAACTGCCAAATGGATTCATACTAAAATAGAAAGAAAACGTTAGTTTTCAATTCTAAATCATATTTCTGTGTTAGAAAAGTAACTATTTTTTGCCGAGTAGCGTGATGAGTTTAATCCTGTTCTGCCAGTGGAGATGCCTGGCTTGGCTTCTTAACACCCAGATTGCCCTTGGCTGGGACTCTTCCCACTCATGCAGAAGCTGCTGCACAGCCCCACTTTACCACCCGCTTGAAGTGCCAGCATGAGGTAGGCGTAATATCTGTGATGAATTTTATCTGCTGTTAACCGGCCTCGCACTCAGCTCTAGTGGATCCATCACAGCATGAATCTGTAGCCAGGATAAGCGTTGTGAATCCTGGAGCGTGTCTGGAGAGAATCAATCCAGTCTGCTACTCTTACTGATGAATTTGGGATGTGCCTGGCTGTGTGTGAAACTGGCACATTTGTGACATGTAAAGCACAACTGGATTATAACAGAAGATCTAACTTAATGCTGGTTTTTTTTTTTTTATTTTAGTGTGAGAAGAAGGTGAAAACGACAGTACTAACTGCTGCTCTCTTACTGTCTGGAATCCCTGCAGAAGTGATTAGTCGCTCCATGGATACATACAGCAAAATGGGAGATGTTTTCACAGACCTTTGTGTCTATTTCTTTACTTTTATCTTTTGCCATGAACTTATTCTGGTTTTTGGTTCTGAAGTACCGTGACGGCTGTCGAATTCAGCGCAGTAGTTACACTATAGCTTTCTGGACTGTGTTCCTTTAACGTCTGACTACAGACAGGTTTAAACCTTCATTAAAATTATTACCTGTTTGAATGCTTGAAAGGAGCCTTAAATCCAGTCATTTTGGGAAAGGAAGAGCAGGGTCCCAGGCTGCCAGTTGTATTGGTTCAGTTTCTTTAAATACGGTGTCTGCCGGTTACAAATGTGAAGCCTAAGATGCAGCTGTCAGTGGGTGATTTACTTGCTTTAGTTAGGTGATGCCCTTCTCAGCCACCTCAGTAAACATTTACAAAGCTGCCTTTGTTCTTTTCAGTGAGAACAAAGAGAATTCCTTTCAGCAGAACCATATCTCTCTATGTATCTCCAGTATGACTATAGCTAGCGAGAACTGCTCGTTTTGTGGTGTTCCCAGTTTTTTTTTTAAAATAAAGGAAACCCCTGTATTCTGTTGTTCAAATTCAGAATGTGGAACCAAGTAGCTGCTTCTGGAGAATGCTGGCGAAACATGCCACTTTGTTGTCCTAATCCTTGCCTTGCTATACATTATTTGTTGTGATTGTGATTGATTTCATTTGATGAATGTAGCGCAAAACAGCTAAGCAAAACCACCAGCAAAGTCCTGTTGCTTACAAACGTTAAAGTAAGAAGAAACAGAACTGTTCATCTCACTTGCTTGTGAGTTTCCAGCAACCTAATCCTAGTGTAGCCCATGTGTGTGCTTTCCTTCTGATGCCTTTTTCATTATTTTAACCGTTCACCTCATGAGGGGAAAGTTGTATGTATTGGCAGCCCACCTGCAGTATCAAATGTTTGCTCTAGTATAGGTAAAACTTACAAGGGGGCTGGGTTTTTTCTAGCTCCTTGCAGGATTGCGTAAGACAACTTTTACCATGACACTAATTTCTGCAGTTTGTATCTTATTTATTACCAGACACTTGCATGTAAACAGGATCTTAATTGTGGAGGAGTTCTGCTCCTGCTGCGCAATCTGACGACCCAACAGCATACGGTCTGATTCAGCGGAGTTATTTACGTTAACTCTTTTGATGTGTTCTTGAAATGGCCCCGGTGAAATCACAGCAGCCGTTCCTGCTTAAGTCGAGTACACTACAAGCCACAGTGAAATAGAAAACAGTGCTAGGAGTTGATTCCCACGTGAAGATCTGTGTATGAAGGGAGAATAGCATTTTGGGGTGTTTTTTTCTGTGGGTGAAAAGAAGACAAGCAGAGATGAATCCTGTGACTGGATAAAGCAGCAAGCTAGTGAGCGCTCTTGTTTTCAGTCCCATACAAATTTTGTGCAGCGAGAGGAGGGAAGTGTCATTCCAAAATGTTAGCTTAAACGCTGATAATCTGTGAAAATGTCTATTGAAGCTAATTTTGGTATTATTTTCAGCTTGTAGTTTTCCGTTTAGAATCTGGACTTCCACGTAGTCCAGGCCAATGTCTTGTTTTAGCGTAGAGAAACACCTATTTATCTTGTTGTTTGTCTGCAGAAATTTAGGGAGCAATCATGTTTTGATCGTGCCTCTTTAAAGCAAATAGCCCTGCTTTCTGCTTAATCCTTTCTGTTAAAGCTTCCTGCTGTAAATTTAGCACTGCATTTCTGACTCCTTAGTTAGAAATATGTTTGTTTGTGGCATGAAAACAAGAAGCTTATGTCTTGATTTGACAATTTTCATTTTTTTTACTGAGTATCTTACAGTATCGTGCTACAGGTGTCCAGGGCTGGGCTGCAAAAGATTCTGACTTGTGTCTATTAGCAGAAACGTTTATTCAGAAGCTTTAAATTTGTTTATATTGGAAAGGAATTTCAGCAAATTGAAATAGTTGTCATTGACATTAAGGTTGAGATAACGCAAATAATGAGTTTGCTCAAAGGCTATGCTTGTTCTGACTCTATTTATATGCCCAAATGTAATACAAATAAATTTCAAAAATACTGTGTACTGACAGCTGCAAAAAGCAGTGAATTTTTATTGCTCAGCATAAAAAATTAAATTCTAATCAGCTAAATACTAAGAAAAGAGCTGACCCACCTGCTGTATGTTTGCTCAACCCCTTGCACTGTCCTTACGCACAAGGAAAGATGAAATGGATTTTCTTCTGAAGCAGTGGAAGAAATCTTGCCGTGAGACCTAACCTGGAACTTCTCAGCCTGTAAATACTTGTTCTGTCTCATGAAGTCCAGGTGGGCTGGAGGAAGCCTCCCCGCCCGTGGGCAAGCGGCCATGGTGCCACGAGGGGCTTGCGCAAAGTGACGCTTCTTCGCCTTTGGTTAAGAAATGAATCCCTTTTTATTCCATTTTAAGCTTATCTCTGTTCGTGTACATAATTCTATTTAATGTTTATTGCCAAACCGATTGTTTTCTATTAAAAGGATATTTGTTAGCCCCTTCCTTGGCGCTTTGTCCTGGTTCGGGAAGGGAGTTGTGGTGTGCGTAAGGTGCCTCGCACCGGGGATCCTGCCTGGGCTGGGGCTGAAGCTGGGGCTGGGCAGCAAGGGCAGAGTTGCGGCCTGCGAGCGGGACGCTGGGCAGGTGCCCGTTTCGAGGCGCTGCCCGTTGCTGGCCGTTTCGGGGCGCTGCCCGTNTTTTACCCGGAATTGCTTTTTCTTTTTAGGTATATGCGGGATTTCGTATTTTTCTTGTCCTCTCGTAACTTGTACGAGCACCTGACGGGGTGGTGTAAGCAGCGCAGCAGCGGTGTGATCCCGTACTTTGTGTGGTTCGGGTCAAGCCCGCGCTGCCACATGATTTGAAGCTGCTCATGCTTACCAGGCTTTAAACCAACTCCGTAATTTGCCAGTGCTGTTGTGGCATGTGTTTCTGCTTCCTAGTGTAGTCTGACCGTCAGCTTTTAACACTAATACTGCGACGCGATTGTGCCCGCGTGCAGTTGTCCATACGCTGTAACAGCTTCCTAGATCCGTAACGGAGATTTGTACAGAGAGAGGCAGGCGAGTTGAAATTTTAACAACCGCCTTGCGTTCAAATTAGTGATTCAGTGAAGAGCTGGGTACTCCCATAGACAAGTCTGAATTAGTTTCAAACTAGCTAGGGCAGCAGTCATTGCCAACAGGACACCGTTTGAGATTCAGGCTGTGAAATCTGAACACCAGACCGCTGTAGCTCAAGCTAGCCAGGCTCTCTTGCTTATCACAGTACAGCTTCTCTTCTGATAATGACAATTTTTTTCTGTTGGGGCTAGAAGTGATGTTAAAAAATGGGTTTCAACTTGTATTAATTCCCTGTTTTGATACCTACAAAAAGTTTTGAAAGTGAAATGGTAAGAGGGTGAGCAGGAATGGTGGGTGGAGATGGGTGGGGTGGGCTGCGTGTGCTGGAGTTGACGTAAAGAAATGTTCATCAGACTACCGCTTTTGAAACTGAAACCGTATACAAAGCAACAGCTTTATTGCACATGTAGAGGAAAACTAAAAAAAAAAAGTTTAGTTTTCTAAAACAAAAAGATTAGAAAGGGGGGAAGTATGGAGCAGATCCCGTGGCATTTTGAGACAGAGATGGGAAAGAAATTAGGGATATCTAATGCTGGCAGATGTTCTTTGCATTCAGTTATGCTGCTGACAGCCAGTATATGGATATTATGCTGCTACTGTGCTGATTCCAGATGTACCTGGTGTCCTAATATACCAAAGTGCTGAAATAAACTGTATTATTGTTAGTGCCGATACTGTTTTAATACAACCCTGTGTGGCAATGATGAAAGGGAAAGAAGGAGGTTTGGGGCTCGAGGTCTTGTCTTCTCTGCTTCTTCCCGCTTCCCAAGCCTGGCTGCTAGGCTTGCTGGAAGAAAGGGTCCGTGGGCCCTGGGCTACAGGACCGTGAACAAGGGAATTATTCTGGTGTGGTGGCTGAAAATCAGGGATTGGAGGAAGAGGAGATAGTCACAGTTGAGGTCCCCCTGTGACTTGTACACTCAGCTGAAGTTTCCTAGAGAATTCCTAGCCCTGCTCTCTCCCATAGTGGGGTTGGGATAAGAGATCATTAATGAGGGGATAGACTCCCATCTCAGTCGCGCACCCCTCGAACCTTGCTAACTTCTTACAGTTTCTGTTGTGATGTTTGATGATGTTATGGAATTTCTTTTGATGTCAGCATCGTAAGGGCGTTGACCATTGCAGTGTCGTATATGATTAGGGTTTTATGTTTTTTTAATTGCAGTTTGACAGCTTTTCCATTGAGCAGAGGTATAGTTTACAGACATTACCTGGATAAAGATTATATATTGTATTAAAAAGCAGCAAGGAACAGTTTTATATGCTCAACAAATTTTGAGATGGCTTCAGAGCCTTCGTCTTTTCCTCTGTAAAATGGAAATCAGTAGATTTCTAAAAAGGAAATTGTTCTTGGTGTTCTAGTGTTCTCATTCTGTGCTTATAGTAGTACTCTAAAACCAAAACAAAAATATGACCAAGTAATCCCTGTAATTTCGGCATTGTTAGGAGTATAGGTGTATTAATCAGTTTGGCAAGATGTTTAGAAATGTTTGGAAATTTAAAAAGTCCAACAAACTAAGATAAATAAATCTTTTTGGCCTATCCACTAAATATGACAACTAGCCTTTAACTGCAAATTTTTCTGACGATTAGGTTCATCTTTTTTTGTGAATTTATGATGCAGGCATTATCGCAAGCGCTCTGCGTCACGTGGACGCTCTGGTAGCCGTTCTAGAAGTCGTTCTCCGTCTGACAAAAGAGGAAAACGTGGTGAAGACAGACGCTCTAGAAGTAGAGATCGAGAACGTAGGCGTGAGAGGTCACGCAGCAGGGACAAGAGAAGGTCTCGATCGCGTGACAGAAAGCGTCAAAGGTATGAGTTGTCAGTTCCAGTCAAAGTAGATAAAGATGCCTGTCATCTGAATATTGATGCTCTTCCGCTGTAGTTAGCTACTTTGCCATTGTTAATGATAGATTTTACTGCGCTTAACGTTTTTGATTATTAAATGGTCTCTAGCTGCTGGCGCTGGAGTTTGTAAGCTCTTAGCAGTCTTCGTGATTGTTGGATTCCTTTTACAACCTGTTCCTCAATAGCAGGCTAAAATTATACTGTGATCACATGCTGAATAAATACAATTTTGTTCTGTGGCAGACGTTCAAGAAGTAGAGAAAGGGAACGTAGCCGAGAGAGAAGAAGATCCCGGAGCCGAGAGAGGAGGCGCTCTAGAAGCAGAAGTAGAGGTAGACGGTCTCGATCCTCCAGTCCAAGCAAGAACAGGAAAACAGAAAACAGGTATTTGTGTTCTCTAATTACAGCCAATGCCACAGTGACAAAATATCATAAAGCTATTGGTAGCATCGAGGGAATCATCAGGCAAAACTATGCAAAGCTTTGGTTTGTAGAACAAGGAGAATATTAAGTGAGTGTACCGTTACGATCTTTTCCCATTGCTTATTGTGTGTAACGCGGTTTGTTTTGAGGTTTCCGTAAAAGCAAAAGATCCAAGTTGTGGCAGCTACAAAAAGTGGTTAACTTTAAAGTTAAGACTGAACTTCACTCTGAAACTTTTGTAGTGCTTCATTGTTATCTCAGGTTCCAGTATCAGTAAGTAATGTTTAGTGTCCCAGCATGTATGCCCAAATCACTGAAGTACGGGTGTTGTCTAGCACAGGGGTTACATTGAAGTATAACTTTCTCTAAACTTGTAAATTACTGGAGAATAGTAAGTATTAGCTACCTGATTTACTCCAGCGCAGTGTTCTCAGTGATGTGCTATATTATTTTCTTTCTCAGATCAAGCACTTTATTTCTTTGGAAATGTACAGGGCTTTAGAAAACTACGGGTAGGGTAGCAGCAGGGGATCTATGAAAGGTATTATAGCGACATCTATAACGGGAATTTCTGAACTGTTATAAGTGCTGCTGATTGTACCTGAGCGAAATGTCTCATTCACTCCTTACACAAAGGGTGTTCCAAAGAAAGTAAGCCAATGAAGATTGGAATATGCTTTTTTAAACTATATTTGTGCAGAAAAATGAAATAGATACTGTAACACTTCAGAGAAGCTCGAGAAATCTGCTTTGTTAAAGCCACCACCTGTTTATCTGCTGTTTGTTGAGTTCTGTGGGTGTGCTTAGTGCTGCAGTATGGGTTTGACAAGTACTCGTCTTAGGGGTTTACAGTCGAATAAACTGTCTAGTAAATAGACTTAGTAAAGAGGTGGACCTTGAGCTGTGTTAGACGTTTACTTTAGAAATGTGTAATAACTTCCTACTCATGTTCTTTTAATATATTTTAATGGAACATTCAGATATAATTACAAACGGCACATAGTCGTGCTATACTGTGAAATGAGTGGGAAGTCCATAAGTTGTAACAGCAACCCATATAAAGAATAAGCAGGTTGATGACAATCCAGAAATTGTGAGAAGCTGGAATCACAGTCTTTTGGAATAAACGTATGGTTTTTATTAGAATAGCCCAATGGAAAAGGCTTAGTGAGATTTAATTGGCTAAAGTGAATTTTACGTTTATTATCACAAGTTAGCACATATTTGGTTTTGAGGCATTTTTTTTTCTTATTTTAATTGGAAGCAAATAAAGATAATAAAATCTGTGATTAATGGGTTTTGTATTAAATGCGAGTCTGCAGGTTACATTTGAGTTGCATAAGTAGCTTTTCCCAGGGAGAGGTGTTCTTACGGCTTTCAGACAGTGCTGTGTGCTCAGGGGGATGTTCAGGCTTCCCTGGCAGGATGCTAGATCACCTTTCTCTAGAAATTCAGGAAGTTTTTAGCTTCTAAGTGCTGTCTTCAAGGAGGTGTAAAATAAACTGCAGAGCTGCTAGAGTATCAATTGTAAGTGTTCTGGAAATAAAGTCTGCAACTTCCACCTGTAAAGACATGAGAAGAACAGAACTGAAGCATGTCGATCTGTGGATTGCAACAGATTCTACATTTCTGGTCGTTAAAGGGAATATTTCCATGAAATGGAAAGATTCTCTGGGAGTCAGTGTGCTTTGTAAGGTATTTGAAGACATAAACCAGTACAGGGTGTTCATAGTTCTGTTCCATCCAGCACATGTGTCTCCCCACCCTGGGAGAAGCTGTAATGTTCTCAGAAATCTTTGATCTTCCCTTTCAGATCAAGATCTAAGGAAAAGACAGAAGGTGTGGAAGTTTCCAAAGAAAAGAAAAAAGACAAAGACGACAAAGAAGAAGAGAAGGATAAAGATGCTACCACAAATACTGTGGCCACTGAGGTAGAAGCTTTTAACACTTAAAAATTTAAACGATAGAAGTTGAACCAGGAATTAAGTTAGCCATACGTTACTGCATTAATAAAAGAAAACCTGTTCTTAGAGCTGGACAAACTCCCCACTGAATGAGAGAGTATTCTCTCCAGTAACACAGACTCCTGTCACAGGGTATGCTTCCAGTTTTTGGTGTAAGAAACATTCTTCTCAGTTGAAGATTTCAAACTGCTTAGACCGCAAACCACGGCCAAGCGTGAAGGATCTCTCCTTTTTCACGTACTAGGTGTCAGTAGAGGAGCTGAAAATTTTTTTGGCCTCTGGACCCAGGCAGGAATCAAAGAACAAAGGAAGAGGGAAGCTCACTTTGCCTTGCTCCGTGACACAAAAAGACGCGCTCAGATGAAGAACTCCCAAACGAGCAGTTTTAGCTAACTCTTCTAAACCAGCACGTTGTTCCTAACCCTCCTTTTTTAATAGCAGCTGCGCTGTCCCTGAGGGCTCCCCAAGCATAAACCAATCACACGCTTTTGTATTAGAAGGACTTTTGGAAGTAGAGGGTAACGTGGTAATTCTTTAGTCTTTTATGAATGAGTGGCTAAAATGAGTTGAAACTCATTGGTGCGAGTTACAGTATTTTTTCCTAGTAAGTAAAGGAAGGTTTAATTTGCTGTTATCTTAAAAGTTAACTGCATTTCTTAATGGAAAATGTTACAGTTGATGTTAGGGATTTTCATTTACTCCTGTTGTGATAAGTTTGTGGATGTCCAGTCTTCTACAGCATGCTCCCACAATGGTCGTATCTGTTGGAAGATTAATAGGCTAAAGCGAGCGGCCGTTAATTTTCTCTATTTGGTTGTTTTTTACCCTAGAATTTTGATCAGAACAAACTAGAAGAAGAAATGAGAAAGCGGAAAGAAAGAGTGGAGAAATGGAGGGAAGAACAACGCAAGAAGGCTATGGAAAACATCGGAGAACTGAAAAAAGAAATCGAAGAGATGAAACAGGGGAAAAAATGGAGTTTAGAAGATGATGATGGTATTTAGCTTTTTATATATAACAGTTAAGATACTTTTGTTCCTGATGATATTTTTATTACGTTATCTTTAAAGCATTTAATTACTTTTCAGAGTGTGAACTATAAAATAACAAAGCCTGAATCTGGTGATGGCTTCGAATGGTTTAAGATACAATTGAGATTAACATACTGGAGAGATTTGTATGAGGAAAATGACTCAGTAATAAAACTGGACCGTAATTATTTGGATAGACTAATAATGTGACACACGTGAGCACTTCCCTCTTTCTCTGTCTGTTTTATTCCCATCTGTCTTGCTGGTATTAGATGATGAAGAAGAAACTGCAGAAGGAGAAAAAGAAGACGATGAGGTTGAAGATGAAGAATTAGATCCTCTGGATGCTTATATGGAAGAAGTAAAAGAAGAGGTCAAGAAGTTCAATATGAGAAGTGTGAAAGGTGGAGGTGGAAGTGAAAAGGTAAAATCACATATTAAGATTTCTTATCCTTGCCTTTTAAAAACAGCTTTGTGTTTTAATATCAAAATGGCTTTGGAAAAAACGAGTCAAAAGTGCAAAAAAAGCAACAAGTATGTTAAACTCACTTAATGCTTCTTTGCCTTGACTTTAATTTGCTGGTGTTTTTATCAAGCATTATTCTGATAAAATTTCGCTGAAGGAAGTGGGAAAAACTGAGCATAATGCATTCAGAAGTACAGATATTCTGTAAATTTTATACAGCGCATTTTTTGTTTTATGTAGTAGTGTAATATTTTTTCTTAACTGTTTTTGTAGAAATCTGGACCAACTGTTACCAAGGTAGTAACTGTGGTGACAACCAAAAAGGCAGCTGCAGAGTCAGAAAAGAAGAAAGGGGAGCTCATGGAGAATGACCAAGATGCAATGGAGGTAATGGAAGTGTCTTGTATTTCTTGTATGAAAAGGCAATGTGCCTTTTATAAGAGGCATGAGAATTAAGGATAGTCCTGGGATTTTTCCATCTCCTAGGAGATAAACATTTAGTTACTTAATCTGCAGAACCATGGTCACAAGATTTTTGATCTTATGCAGTTTCTTGTTACTTGTACTGTTTTTTGCAGAAATCGCCATCGCAGCTTTATTGTTGAGAGGCAGTGTTATACGGATGAGAACTGAATGAGTGCATCAGGTTGTCTGGCTTTGTAATTGTTCTTAATATGACTTGGCTGGTGTATGTCACGCATGTATTCAGTTTACATGTTCACATTACCGAAATTAGGCAGGCAGTCCTAGTGATCCCGTGTGTGAATGACCCACATGCTAGTCTGCAGCTGCTCAGTCTGCATGTTGAGTCACATGTCTCTAATCTGAAAAAAATCAGGTTTGTGTGTTACGTTTCTGCTGCATTTCTTTTTAGGTGCAAATACATGAATTTCCAAAACACCTCTAAGTTACGGATCACAAAACAGTTCATAAAACATAATGAGACATCTCGTTTAACACAAATGAGAGGTAGATGTTCTCATTTTACGGTTTAGCAAACAGTGGAAAGGAGTTTGAGTCTGCATAGGGCTAGAAAATGCTATGCCAAGTCACGTGTTCTAGTAGACAGCAGTTTAAACCACATTTACAAGCATTTTCTGCTAAACTGGCTGTAAATAACAAAGCTGTTTTAGTAGGAAGAGGTGGTACAAGTAGATAAACGTCAGCTGCCCTCTCTGGATGCGGGTTCGATGAACTGGTAGATCTCCCTCTAGACTTCACACTTTGCAGTTTTTTGCATGTTGAGCAGTGGCAGATCATGAATATTGAATTTTAATAGAACAGTGTTCTGGGATTCTCACAGAGCCATATTGCTCCGTGATTGGACCTGAACTTCTCAGAATTACTCTCCTGTTTCCAGACTGCCTTCATAAAATGCTTTCAGGAGAACAGGGATATCGAGTACTTACTGTGGTTGTGTGTGGTGGTGTAGGCCTGATTGGTTAAGGGTACAGGTGTGTTGCTGTCCGAGATGTCTTAGGGGGCAGCCTTGCCCGTGTTGTAGTCTGGATATCCTGCTAGCACTGTAGCTCAGCTAGGTCATGCTAAGCTCTGTGTTGCTGCAGTTCCGGTGTTAGTAGTACTCGACTAGCTTAAAGCTGAGTTGGGTGCATCTGTCAGAACTGTGACTGCAGTGGAATGCAAATAAGTGATAAGCTGGCCCGTGTTTTTTTTTTTTTCCCTTCGTATTTTCCTCTTACATTTCTGTTGTATGGCAGTGATTATTTCTGAATGGCAAGGCTGGTAGTTAATATTCACAAAGACGTGAAAGTGATACGGAACATGGTGAAAGTTAAGGTTTGGGAGAAACGCAAAAGAAATAGATGAAAGAACAGTTGGGACTTGGAATTGAGAGCGAGTTTTCAGTATCGGGTCTAATAGGGTAAGGAGTAACTGTTGCTTCTGTTCCTCAATAAATGACAAACCGGAGCCT
Source organism: Steatornis caripensis (assembly GCA_013398225.1). Lineage (NCBI taxonomy): Eukaryota > Metazoa > Chordata > Aves > Caprimulgiformes > Steatornithidae > Steatornis > Steatornis caripensis. The sequence continues at coordinate 41,923 of VZSC01015698.1, forward strand.
CTCGGAATACCATGCTTGCTAATGTACACACAAATTATAATCTATACAGTATTCCTCAGAAGAGGAGGAAGTTGATCTTCAGACTGCCCTGACTGGCTATCAGACCAAGCAGAGAAAGCTGCTAGAACCAGTGGATCACGGAAAGATAGAATACGAACCTTTCAGGAAAAACTTCTATGTTGAAGTGCCAGAACTAGCTAAAATGACTCAAGAAGGTAAGGACAAATACAACCAGAACACCTTGGATGCTATTAAAGAAAAGAATGACAGGTTTTGATGTGCAAAGAAACAGCAAATTGTTTTGGAATATAAAGAGCATTGGAGCAACTTGGTATAGAAAAACACTGAATCAGTTAGATCACTACCAGTGCTAACCTCATATAATTACATATGAGGTTTTGATTGAAAAAATTATCTGAGTCCTTTCCACCCACCGCCTGTATTTATGTGTAACAAGCTAAAAGCTTTTTTTCTGGTGGTGACAAAGTTAGTATTTCATGTTTGGGCACAGATCAAGAATATTTTGATCAACGTAGTACAGAAGTGTCAAGTTTGACTCTGTCATAATGCGAACTCTATTTCAGAGGTGAATGTGTACAGGCTGGAGTTGGAGGGAATTACAGTCAAGGGAAAAGGCTGCCCCAAACCGATAAAAACCTGGGTACAGTGTGGTATTTCCATGAAGATTCTCACTGCCCTCAAAAAGTAAGCAAGCGCTCCATGAATGGTATTATGCTTGATGTTGCTCTCTGTGTTCTATCATATATTTATGAGAAAAACCTCTTTCTTGGTTGCGTAATGCAACATGTCCACGCTTGTAGATGTTACATATACAGTCATTGGTGTTTATCACTCTGTATTGAACTATTCCTTCTGCCATTTATATCATGGTTTTTCTACTCATTTTTAAGCTGTTTTTTTTCTTAATAGTACTGATATGTATATGTAAATATGAATATGCAGATTTTTTTCAGCATAGCTTTGTGATTCACATCTGTGAAACTATTTTGTTCTTAAAATATCTTTTTGTCCTCTCTTTAAGACATGGCTATGAAAAGCCCACTCCCATTCAAACCCAGGCTATCCCAGCAATTATGAATGGACGTGACTTGATTGGCATTGCAAAAACAGGAAGCGGGAAAACTATTGCATTTCTGTTGCCCATGTTCAGACACATTATGGATCAGAGATCGTTAGAAGAAGGAGAAGGTCCCATAGGTACAAAGCTTTTATTTTCAAAATTGCTATATTTCAATAAAGGAAAACGCCAGCATATGCTTTAGAAGGGTCTTCACTTCTCTTGGTTATAGGAGGAACACTTACTTGCTAATGTCCATTAATGAGTGGCTTTATTTACATTTAGTTAAGATCACCATGCTACTTAATATTGTTTGTGATCGCCATGCTGTCTGATGGTGTTTCAAGACTACTTGGGTGCCTGTATATCTAGAATGGACACCTTACTCCTCTGATCTTGAAAATTTGAACCAGAGTTCCTTATACTGTCTTAACCCTTCTTTTTCTTGAAATTACATTTTTAAAAATACATCTAAGCGAATGGCTTTAAACATCATTACAAAAGATTAAATTTTTATGTATAAATAACATCGCTTATATGACAATGTATGATGAAAATGCTTTGCTTTTCAGCTGTCATTATGACACCTACTCGCGAGTTGGCTTTGCAGATTACCAAGGAGTGTAAGAAATTCTCAAAGACCCTTGGGCTTCGAGTTGTCTGTGTTTATGGAGGAACAGGAATCAGTGAACAGGTACACAAAAGACATACCTTACTAGTCAAATAACTCTTGAACCTTCTTAATTAGTTACTTTTGCAGTGAATTTAGTTCCTTTCTCTTCCCCCAAATCCAGTACGTTTGCAGCCTTCATTATGGATTTTCTCTGACTGGTAGTGATGCCAAAGCTTAAGCGTTTGCACGTAACTTAGCCTCAAACATACTGGTCTTGAAAATTCTCGAGTATGGTCCTTAAAGGTTTCAGACAGTTTCCTTTTGTCTGTGCTGCGGATGGCAGTAATTAAACTATTAGTAGGATGGGATAGTTTGAAAGTTATTGAGAAGCTGTATTTTGTGAGAGTTCCCCTCAAGATAACACAAGCCAGAAAACGTTAACTTGGGTTTATTGCATTATGAAATATTGCAGGTTAGAGTGATTTAGAGATTAATTTCAAGGGAGTTCCCCCTCCTTTCCTATTTATAGAAACAACAGGAGTGACCATCTGTGCTGGAACATGCTTTATTTGATATCAGTTGTCCCTGATAGAACATGTGACATTTCTTATAGGCCCTTAACTGTATGGAAGTCCTATCCCCACTGTAACTACTTCAAGTGGTGGTAACTTAGGTTGTCAGTGGTTACTGTATTGGAAAGCAAAGTTTTCCAAAGACTTACAGAAATTAAGTAAAATCTTTACATAATTCACATTAGTAGAGCAGCTGTATTACAGTGTCTATTTAGTTTTCTTTTTTGCAAGGTGATATGTTTTTAAAAAAAACCCAGAAACAGCCATAAAGCAAAAAACCACTCTAATAGTTTGCTTACTGTGCTTTAAAATCAGATCGCTGAACTCAAAAGAGGTGCTGAAATTATTGTTTGCACACCTGGACGTATGATTGACATGTTAGCAGCTAACAATGGTGAGTAGAAAACCTTCTCCTATGGAGAACTTTTTATATTTGTTGTGTAATTCTAACAAATTCAAAAGATCATGTCTTTTGATAAATGGTCTTATGGAATTTTCTTATATCTCTTCAGGCTGCACTATCTAGCTAGTGAGCATATATAGCACTAATAGTAGGTTTAATTATATATTGATCTGACTTGTTTGGGGAGGACAGGAAATACTACATTCTTGAAGAATTTCTGAGAATGTTTAGCATTGTTAAACTTAAAATGTGCTGGTCCAAATTTTGTAACTTCAAGTCATTTAGATAAAGGTTATATAACACTTGCTTATTTTGTCTGCCCATTGATCATTTATTATTGTTAGTGTAGCTCAGCAGTTACCCACTTTTGCGTAAGAGTGTCTGACTCTGCCTTTATCTGTTGGTTTTAAAAACCAAACAGACAAAGAAGCCCTCCCTAAATAACTGTTCAAAAGTGAAAGAACTGACCTTACATCAAATATTCAGATTGATTAAACTGAGCAACTGCAGCTTTAAGAGGTTTTGTCCTAGTGTAACCATTGCATGCTTATTAGATAAAGTTTTATTATTAAATTATTCCACATCAAAACCTCTACTAAACTGTTGACATTATTTAACTTCTGTGGAAAAAGTACCTTCAAGACATATAGAACTGGGCTTCCAAGACTTAAATCGTCAAAGGTAGGTACATTAATGCTGTTCCCAAGTAATTTTACAAAGTTATTATTTGGGGATGAAAGTGTTAAGATGTTAAATAGATATGTAGATTTTAAGAAATATTTATTTTGCTCCTTAAGTATGAATTCCCTACCTTAAAAAAACGCAGCGCTAAATCTCTAAAAAATAATTTGAGGATTCAGCTACAATTTGCTGAAGCAGAAAGGACCAAATGCTACTGTAGTTTGATAGGCACAAGCCTGAGTGATAGTTGTAGAAAATGTGAAAAATGTGTTCCATTCTGAGAGCATTTGACAGTGTCACTGCACAGTTGTGAACTGAATGTGTTCACGTTTATGTCTTTTGAGAATAAATCCTTGAGTTAAATCCTTCTCCTGAAAGGGAGTCTCTTAGCTGTTTGTTTGGGAAGGGTGCTTATTATCCTGTCCATCATAGTTTCAAAATGTTCACAGATATGCAACTTGCTTATTTTGTTCCCAGCTGTCCCGGAGTTTGGGGTGGTTCTTAATTTTAAACTTAGTAGTGTTACTGGGTAGGTTTTAATCTTTATATATCCATTTTGAAAAGACTGCTTACTCTGTTTTGTGCGTATTATTAGCAGTTAACTAGAATTAGTATGATTATCCTCAAGTAGTTATTTCTAGCTCCAAGGAAGCATTACAGATTATATGTGTAAAAGGAATTTTTCTGAGGCTGCAACAGTTAGCACTGGACTTTGCCTTCCACACATGCGCTGTAATCTCTAATATGTTTTTTTCTAGGTGGCGCTGTCAGATAATGGCTGATGTGGCTCCTTGCTCCATCTCAGTCTTAGTTTTATGATGTGTTTTGGCGAGGGCAGTTTTCTGAATTTTACAGGTTCTTCTGGCCCTATGATGGTATGCAAGAGAAGAGTTTGACAAAATAAAGGGCCTTGTGCATACTTACACATTTTCCAGAATGTATATGTGATTAAAATGGGAACATTAAAATTCACATTTAGTGAATTTTTTAAAGAATTAATTAACGTCTTTGTTAGAAGATAGTGAGACTATATAACATTTTTAAAAAATTATCCCTGAGGGAAACTAGATTTCCGTTTGATTTTGTTTCCCATGTGTTTTTTCCTCTCCTTTCACAGGTCGGGTGACAAATCTCCGCAGAGTCACATACGTTGTACTTGATGAAGCAGACAGAATGTTTGACATGGGTTTTGAGCCTCAGGTAATTAATGACATGAGTGATACTGCCACAAGATGTTATTTTCCACTTTAAGGATTTTGCTACTTTATCATTATGCTGACGATGAGTGTTAAAAGATGTGCTACATACGGACAGCAGTTTATCTGACTCTTTATTTTTTCTATTATCCTCACATGCTTTGTTTTCAGTAAATTCTTGGATTTTTCTCTAATACACCTTTTTTTTTTTTAACGCACTTGTTGTGGATACTTGTGGCCGGGTTGTAGCCCTACGTAATCCCTTGATGCAGGTGTCATATTAGTCGTTGTAGTCTGCTTATAAAGTCTTTGATGTCTCCGGGCCGTGTCCTGCAGGAGCCGGGAACAAAATGTTGGAAATGTTGGTGACAAATTACCTGCTGGCAGATTTGGACATCGCGGACTCTCTCAGTTGTCATCAGGCTGTATTGTCCTCCCAAACTAGGAAGATTCCTTTATTCCATCTCTTGAGCTGTTTGGTTTCTGCTGCATGTCTTAAGGTTTCTGCTGAGCTGTTGTCGGGTTGCGTATTGCCGCTCGGCTTCCTTTTGAATCCAGCAAGTTTTGCCTGTCTTCCAATGCCAGCACCGACGTCCCAAGAGGAAATATGTAAAGAAATGTTTTGTAGTCTGTGTGTAGTGCAAAGACAACAACTCTGTATATGCATGAAGCCAATTACAGCACTTGGGTATTAACAGGGAATGTTCTCTTTAACCAGGTTATGCGCATTGTAGACAACGTCAGGCCCGATCGTCAGACTGTCATGTTCTCTGCTACTTTTCCCAGAGCTATGGAGGCATTAGCTCGGAGAATCCTAAGTAAACCTATAGAAGTGCAGGTCGGGGGCAGAAGCGTTGTCTGTTCTGATGTGGAGCAACATGTTGTGAGTATCACTCTGCCTCACTTACCTTCTCATTTGCTTGCAAAAGGTTATTCCCAGCAATATTGAATATAAACCAATAGACCCACAGAGCTTTTTTTTTTAGAAGTTTAGTGACCTTACTAAGCATGAACTCCGAAGAAACACCTCCGAATAATCACCCTGCAGTGTGACCACTTTTTTAAAAAAACTTGGGTTTATACCACTAAGCTCTTTTGCCAATAGCTGTGGAAACAGCCTGAAAAACTCATCTCCTGTTCCTTGATTTTTATTTTTATGCACATGAATGTGTTTAATGACTTAAGATATGACTCATATTCATAACTGCTTTGCTTTTGTATGTCTTTTCCCAGATTGTCATAGAAGAGGAGAACAAGTTCTTGAAGTTACTGGAGCTACTGGGACACTATCAGGAGAAAGGATCAGTGATCATATTTGTAGATAAACAAGAACACGCTGATGGGTTGTTGAAAGATTTAATGAGAGCCTCTTACCCTTGCTTGTCTCTTCATGGAGGTAATTGCAAACTTGAGGGCTTACATTAACAACTCCAAACTAGAATAGTGGTATTCAGTAGTTATAAAAAGAAGTTAAGTTACTTAGTACCAATTACTATTTCTTCCTGAGTAGGTTTTGCTTTATAATTGGGAAAGATATTTGTCTCTTAATTTGAAACAGACATGATAGTTTTCCGAAATTAGGCTTTATTGTTCCCTGTGAGGTGTCATCAGATGCCAAATCTTGTCTCTGTGCAACAGGATTGTTACTGAGAGTTAACAGCTCTCTGGGAATATTACTAACTACTTGCTATTGTAGAGTAGCGAATGCTGTTGGGGGGGAAGTATTATATGATATTTTTATTTGAGATTCCACAATAATAGCAGCCGTTGTTTCCCTTTTCTGCCATCAAGTAGTAAAATAACGGAAATAGTTTAGTAAGAAGAGGAGGAAGTATCTTTAGAATACTGGCCATGCCAGAGTATTTTAGAACTGTCTATATATCGTACTCTTAAAAATACAGTAACCACTACTGTTCGTTTAGTGCAACAATGGAAGAGGAAGAAATACTCTCATTCTTTTGAGATGTCTATTGCCTTTAGAGAACAGATAAAGCCTCCAGATGAGGTCTCAACTCAATATGGGAAGTCAAATAGAAAATCATATTAAATAAACTTTAGAGGATCTTGGTATGGGAAGACATCTTTTCATAGTGGAAAAACTAAAAGTTTTGTTACTCTGGATAACTAAGAGATTTATTATTCTGGCTAACGTATTTTGCCTGTAAAGGTGTGAATGTACTGAAATTTTATTTGCTTAGGCTTTCGGTTGTTTGAAGTTGGAGGGTGTTTTGGCCTGAGTACAAATTGTTTTGGCTCAAGGCAGAGCTTTATAATTAACTGTTTGTCTGGTTTCTTGCAGGTATTGATCAGTATGACAGGGACAGCATAATTAATGATTTCAAGAATGGAATTTGCAAACTTCTGGTGGCCACATCTGTAGCAGCGAGGGGCTTGGATGTAAAACAGTTGATGCTGGTGGTCAATTATAGCTGTCCCAACCATTATGAAGATTATGTGCACCGAGCAGGACGGACTGGACGAGCTGGCAATAAAGTACGTATAATCATCAGTTGCCTGTTTTCGTTATTACTGAAAATTTTTCCTTACGTATTGCTTGACCAAGGTGTTCCCAAGGGGTAGCTACAAAGGGAGTAGTTTACGTTACTGATGGGAAGAGGGTTTTCCTTTAGAGTGCATCTAAGATTTTTGAGTGTAAAAAATATGCTGAATTTTAGCACTATGAAAGTTGGAACCTACATGTTCTTCTGATGTATGAATGTTGTTATAAATTCCATTTGTGGCTGAAAGTTTGGGTGTTCTTCACTGTTGGAAATGTGCCCTAACTAAATTTATAAGGTTTTTGTTTTCCAAGCTTTTAACTGTGACAAGATCGAAAGGAAAGACTTTAGTTTCTGCTATCAGTGGTTGATTGCCTCTGTATCAACTTCCTGGGAAATCACATTATTCATTCTACGTACCTGCTAAAAAAAGTTTATGCATATCATGGTTACTTTTGTTGACCAGAGAACACCAGCGTCTGTGCAAGGGTGCTTCAATAAACTTAGAGATGAAGTGTCTTCAGAGATTTGTGTTTATCATCTTTTAAATTAATTTTGACCAGGGGTATGCATATACATTCATTACTGAGGATCAGGCACGGTATGCTGGTGATATCATTAAGGCTTTGGAATTGTCCGGGAATCCAATTCCTACTGATTTGGAGAAGCTCTGGGCTGACTTCAAAGACCAACAGAAGGCTGTAAGTAATTCTTTCTTCTGCAGTTGGCTTTGGTCTAGGTTTAATGCGTGTGCACGTGGGTCCAGTTGTACAGTATACATAATGAGTCATCTCACTGACTTCACTGAGAGCACATGCGTATGCTTAGGTAAGTGTATAAATGTTTTCAAGACTGGGATCTTGAATGTTATTTGCAGCACTGTTATTGGGAATTTAAATACTGTCTTCTGGTATGTGATAGAGGAACGCCTACTGTGGTGGTTGTCAGAATTCATATAAAAGATAAAGAAGTTCTTTCACAGAATTTGTATTATTATTTCTAGAGCTCTCGCCATCAGAGGATCTTGCTCATGCTGAGAAGAGTGACTTTGGAGTTTTTCTGATATAAAAGCTGGAGGGTTTTTTTTTTTTACCTGTGTTTTAAAAGTACTTAAAATGTATACTTAACAGAAAATCCCAATAGTGTATTGTTTCTATCTGCTGAATTTATGTAGCTTTTTTATTACACTTCATTGTAAAATACAGTTTTTAAAATTTGAGGAGCTTTCTAAATGTTCTAGGATTTGCTTTTTGAAATAAATTACTTCAAAATTCTTTGTATAATTTTATAGGTATTTTATGACTATCTGAATTGGGATTTTAAACTTCTGAGTATGAAAATATGTTTTTGTTTTCAGGAGGGAAAGCTGATTAAAAAAAGCAGTGGATTCTCTGGCAAAGGTTTTAAATTTGATGAAACGGAACAGGCACTGGCTAATGAAAGAAAGAAGCTACAAAAAGCAGCTCTGGGCTTGCAAGATTCAGATGATGAAGATACAGCTGTTGATGTAAGCACTTGGAAAGTGGTTTTCGGGATTTCCAATATATGTTCTGTTTTATATAACACGTTGCAGAATGCGTGGATTTTTGTTACTCCGTGTCCTACACTACTGACTTAGAATTCCATGAGTAATCTATATGTGTTCTTTGATACAAAAGATACATAGCAATGAAGGTCAAGATCTGTGAAGATCTTGAAAGTCTCATTCTGACTTACTGGTATTTTGTATTTGATATATGTAGTTAACGTAAACGTCACAGAAATTCTTTTCTTTGTAATATTAATCTCGCGTAAATGAAATGCAACGATTGCCCTCAGTTACAAACATCTTTTTACTTGCAGTGTCTTAAAGAGTAGCCTTTTCTATTTCTAAACCCTCAGTAGAGTCCTTTCTTGATGTTTTGTAGACTCCTTTTTATGACCTTGAAAGTAAACACTATGTACAGACTTTTTCCTGATTCTTAGATCATCTGTTCCTTTTGTTGAGTTGTAGTTCTGGGCAAGCTTCTACCATTTATACAAGACTTATTTCTTTAAAAGCATGTAAATTAAAGGCACCTTAGTGTTTTCTTTCTTTAGGAAGATAAGATTATCTAATGGTAAATGCAGTGATCTAATAATTGTTGGGTTTTTTAGATTGATGAACAAATTGAAAGCATGTTCAATTCCAAGAAAAGAGTAAAAGACATGGCAGCACCAGGAACATCAAATGCTCCTACACCGTCAGCTGGGAATGCTGAAAAATTGGAAATTGCTAAAAGATTGGCTTTGAGAATCAATGCCCAGAAGAATCTTGGAGCAGAGGCACAAGTATTGGTCCCCTTCCACTTTAAGGTCAGGCTCTTTACAGAGCAAGTTTTTTCTTTCTTCTTTTTTATTTTTTTTTTAAAAAGATCGTTCAGTTCTTTGTGACTGCTACTTTATTTACTGTTTCTAATAACATACTGCATTATTTAGCTCATTTGTGCTGGGCTAATTCAGTTATAAGTTGTAGTATTTGTACTTGAGCTAATATGATAATAAGATTTAATGCAGAACTGGAAGTGCTTTGTCTGCCCTGGCAAAGAATTAATTCATTACTGATAAAATTACATGATTGGGTTTTGTCAGCTTTAGCAGAGTTGCAGAACATCTTTGCTGAAGCATGTGATACATAATCCATTTAATGTGGTCCGGAATGTCCAAAGGTGTTTCGAGTTGAAGATACAAAAGACCAGTAAGATCTTTTCTATCAGGTGTGAGGGGAGGAAAGACGAGAAAGAGAAGTTTGGTGAATTTATTTGTTATGTGGACAGTTATACTACATAGAAATCTTTAACAAAACCCGTGTTCGTTTATATAGGACTTTTTGGCTACCTTGTTCTCAGTGCGGACCTATGTTTTTACAGGATGTGATGCAGCAGGCTACGAATGCTATCCTGAGGGGAGGCACAATTCAAGCTCCTACGGTATCTGCCAAGACCATTGCAGAGCAACTGGCTGAAAAAATCAATGCGAAGCTCAATTATGTACCCATAGAGAAGCAGGAGGAAGAGAAACAGGATGGAGGACAAAACGAGTCCTTTAAGAGATATGAAGAAGAATTAGAGATCAATGACTTCCCACAGGCAAGTAACCATTTTGCTATAATCAAGTGTAAATGGCCATTATTTAACAAAGGCTATCTTCATAGCTTAGACTATGATTATACCAATAAAATATTTTGACTCTGTTTCTTATCATACCTAATTGAAATTACTACATTATCTGCGATTACTTCTCAGCTTATAGATACACAACTCTTTGGACATATTCCAGAGAAGATCAGAGAAACAAGCATTCCTTATCATACAAGAATCTTTTCACCCTTGCTCTGCCACTGATCTCTCTCATACCCAAGTCTTTGGCACTGTCTGGCATATTATTTCAAAGGCTGTACTACTATGACTGATACTGCTCTTTGCTCTTCTTATTACCTGAGTATTTTTGCCATTCAGAATATTGCTGCTCTAGTCTACCTCATCTGTTTTTGGGGGTTTATATTCCACAGTATCAAGCACAGATTCCTTGTATTTTTCTTTGAGGTTCTGCCCAGGCTTGCCATTATGTTATCAAGTTGTTTTGTTATTTGTTTGTTACCCTTCCCTCTCAGAAATCTTCTTAATTCTTACCCTAAGCAGTTTCTCATTCATAGAACATGTTCTAGATTTTATAATTTTGCTAAGGATCCTTCTAACCCTTTAAGGATACACTTGCTAGGCAGAGAGCATTGCCTGCTCATAATGGCCAGACAGCTGTTCTGTTGTCAGCATATATGTGTCTGAAAATAAATACATTGTAGATCTTCATTTTTTTGTAGAGCTACACTAGAAAAAAGCACTCCCCTGATCTTCTTTTTGTTGTCAGTATTTTGTAATATCTTCTCTGAAACACTGATTTATATATGGCGGCTCATTGTTGAGAATCATTACTGCTCGTTATGTCCCTGGGAAATCTCTGTAAGGGAGAGGGAGGAACTCACCTTGCACTGTCGACACGTATAATACGGAACACAGTGCAGATCTGAGATGACAGATAAGATAAAATGATTGCCCAAAGCAAGAATGACAGCTGACTGTGTAAGCTGTTTTTTACAGAAGCACTGCACAACCATTCAGTACCATCACATGTGAGATGGGCATAGGGTGGCCTCCCTTAGCATGGGTGCAGTCATTCCTGAGAGTCAGATTAATGCTGATAAGGCACCTCTTCTAGACAGATTGTGTAACAGGCAAAGTTTTGATCCGGGGACGCACACCTTCACTTCAGAGGCTGCACTGCAAAGGTGGCTTCTGGAAAAGTAGTGGTTTAAGGTAGGTAGGATACACGGTGTGTTTGCTCAGCCTACCGGAACGGACAAACCAAACAGGGACCGGAGGGGATCATTCCTCCCATCAGAACTAGCTTTGCCTTCTCACCAAGGCAGTGTGAGCTGCTCTGGACTTGTCCCAAGTCTTCTAACTTCGAATGCCAGAGCTCACCACGACAAAAAAATTGTCTCAATCTAAAAGTATCTTACAACAATCTGCTAAGATATTTTCTAGCAATTTTATTGTCTAAATGAATGGGATGCATTTGTTATAATGAAGTGTCTTTGAGGATATTGTAGAGAGTTGGGACAACTTTTACAGGGTTGTGGAAAAAAAAAAATTGGCAATGTTTATTCCTTAGGCTTTATGGAGATTCGAAGGTTTACTTATTTTTGTCTTTAACCAATGAACTGTGTAGAAATAAATAGCATTTATTTTGTTAAAGGGAAGTACTTGCAGCCATGAACAGTATATGTTTGCCCCTGGAGTCTATTCCTGTACAAAAAGTGCTAAATAAAACACTTGAGTGCTGCTTCAGTTTTAAATTGCCAGTGTGGCAAAACGGAAGGTCTTTTATAGAGTTCTTGCTTCAATAGTGCTATGTAGCCATTATCTTTTCTCCTTCTTCCATAACTTCATCTCGCTGACATAAGAGGCAGATTTTTTTAAAAATATACCTGTGTAAAAATAGCCGACTAAAATTTCAGTCTGCGTTTTTAAAGTAGAATGCCATGACCAAGTGTTCTTGTTGTTTGTCTAAAATGTCAACTAACCTTTGGATTGCCTTTCTGTGCAATACCCTTCTCTTTGTTGATCCTCTCGTATCCTTTACCTTGCAGACTGCCAGGTGGAAAGTTACCTCCAAAGAAGCGCTACAGAGGATCAGCGAATATTCTGAAGCTGCTATTACCATCAGAGGAACTTACTTCCCTCCAGGCAAAGAGCCGAAGGAAGGAGAACGAAAGATCTATTTGGCTATAGAAAGTACGTATTCTTTTTACAAACGTTTCAATTAGAGGTATGACTCTGGTTTTCTAATTAGACGTGGAATCTCTGTAGTCAGAGTGTCTGGATGCTCAGTTACAGACCCACTGTAGTTACTTTGCAAATTAATATAATTACTACAGAAACACTTGTTTATCTTAATACACTTTGTTCAATGATCCATGGGGATCGCAGAGCTGCTTCTCCTGAGAAGGCTGACCTGCCACAGAGCAGCAGCAAACATGTATGGAATCAGTTTGGAGGAGAAGGAAAGAAAAGAGAAAAAACGATAAATCAGAAAAAGCACAAAGATGTCTGTGCCAGTGTGAAATAAGGAAGAGAATGGAATCATGTGGGGTTTCGCTGTTAAAGGTATAAGAAATTACATCAACTACTGCAACAAAAACTTCACAAATCTCATTTTACAGTGTTCCTGAAAATAGCCAGCAATGTTTATTTTGTAGGCTCCACATACAGAAAGTGTTTAAGCTGGTAAAATGTTTTTGTCTTCAGGTGCCAATGAACTGGCTGTACAGAAAGCAAAGGCAGAAATCACACGACTCATAAAAGAGGAGCTCATCAGATTGGTGAGTGAAATATCCAGAATGCAGAGGGAAAGTGCCTTAACTTGTGCTTTGTGAGGTTGATTTCTACAAATGTTGACACTGGCATCCATGTTTATTAATATTGGAGACTGGAGCCTAGAGATCTTAAAAACAGTTTTACGGAACAGCCCAGAAAATACCTTGCTGTGTTCCATCAGCCAGCCGGCAGCTGTTCCAGCCAGCAGATGGAGATAACGCATTAACAGAGCTTTTGACTGAAGACCCCTCAAAGAGCTAGGCCCAAATAAATTTCCTAATTTCAGCACCATCAGGCACGGCGGGGAGAATTATTCCCCTCGTTTTAATACTTTGTATGTGTTGAGAGATCTGAGAGATCATAGCTTTATGGCATACCCAGCTAATAATCAGCTGTGCTCAACATACTCTGTTTTCAAGTAAGATGATGTCTTGAGAAATTGTATTTTGAGCTCTGTGGCTGAAAAAACCTCGGCAATCTCTAGAATAACCTTCAGTGGTGCCGAAGCTTTTTCTCCTAAGTAGCCTTTCAGATCAGCAGTCAGTTCCAGTGTTGTTATCAATAGTTTTGTTTTTTTCAAAATTGTTGACATCCCCATGAAAGTGTTTCCCAAAGCAAGGAGACTGCTAAGGAATTGCTTATTCACATGTAATGGGGATTTATTGTTAGCGAGGTTTTATTGCAATTCATTTACCCATTTTCACTTCTAACTGTGATTATTCTCACCTTTATTTGCAGCAAAATTCATACCAACCAACCAACAAAGGAAGATACAAAGTTCTATGAGTTTTTGGAGTTATCTGTCTGCCAGTGGCTGGTGCGTGAAACTTTGTGGCTTCTGTTGTTTTTGCTGTTTACACTGCTTATTGTAAATTAAGAATTTTTTTATTTTGTCTTGCGGACATTTTTTAACAGAAAATCGATACTTGCTGAAACATCTTAATTCTCTCCACTAAGTTACCAGTCTTAAAGCAGACCAGTTTGGGCAGAGCATGATTTAATTTAAAAGTGCAGTTTATATACTTTTCATCATAAAGAATATAAAATAAAACAGGTTTTAATTTTCGTGACAGACTATACCGTTCAGTAAATTAAACAGTGTTGGGATTTGTGTTGGAAATTGTTAGAATGTACCTGCTTCATATTGTGGGGATGGTTCACGCCATATCAGTTCATACTGGAAAATTGATAAAACACCAAAATAAAGGCAGGATTTTCTCCTGATCCATAGCATCTCTCTGGCTGGTTCCACACACATTCATTCCCTGTACAAACGTCCCCCTAAGGTCAGAGAGTCTTGCAGTGATCAGAGTAGAGAATTTTATCCAGAAATACCTGAGGTCTAGTTTTAAGATCTTCTTACCTTTTTCACATCCCACTTTGGCTTTATCATCCAGGTAACAGAGTAACTCTTTGGGTTTTTTTGTAAAGTGAAATGTTTTGTAGGATGAAAATAATTTTCCTGTTTTTTTTCTAAACATCAGAATTTTAGGATTTGATTTTTTTTTTCTCCTCATTCTCTGACGTAAGAATGGAAGCCTGTTTAGTTTAAAAAGAAATTGTCAGAAAAAAAAGAGAAACTGCTTTTGTAATGAAATGTGACTTTGTCACTTTTTTATAGTGTTCTTATATATACAGTCAATGTGATTTTTTTTTTTCCCCCAGGGTTGTCGTTTTTATTACTGTTAGGACATGGCTTTAAGTAAAAATGAATAATGATATTTATGGGTGAATTCCACAAATACTGACTATCATTACAATCAAGAAGCTACTGGGACAGACTAGACCTTTCTTTTTGAGGTCTCATCCCCATAACCATTATTAGTATTCCCAGTGGGTGCTTCCTACTCTTAAGCATTTAACTTTCCTGTCTACTTAATCTGGAGCCTAAGCGGTAGCAATTTGAACCGTCTCATTCTAGCAGCTGCAAGACTTTCAAGATGATGACTTTCAAAAGGACTTTTGTAGAAAGTTTTCTTACCTGACACATTGAGAAGAAACATGTTTTTTTATAACAGCTGTGTATAATACACTGCGTTAACCCTGGTGAAGACAAATCATACAACCTGCATCATGGCTGTGTAAATTCACAACGTCTGTTTCCAAACTTCAGGTAATTTAAAAGACTCTTTCTGTTTGCATACAACTGCCTGTTCCTCTAGCGTCAGCGTACCTTGTTTGCAATGCAGGAAAGGAAAGGAATGATTATACCAACTCACCATACGTGTACAGAATAAGAACACCCAGTGCTTGCCAATATTAATACATTGAGTAGAACAAAGAGAAGCAGCACACACAGTAACACTTCTCAACATTTAAAACAAATGTCAAACTAAAGCCCTGTGGTTCCCTTTAAATACATCCGGTTTCCTTCCTTTAAGAACTGAGTTTTGATATATTTCATACAACTTGTTTGTTGACTTGTTTAACTTTTTGACAGCGTCCCCCCAGAAGAGTGACAGATTTTGATGTATTTAATGAAGAGCACTTTCAAGTTTGGACAGTCTGATGCTTCTTTAAAAATCTTGTTTCAAAATGTTCATATATATATTGGTATCTCCTAAAAAAGGCATGATGGAGACATTTTTGTGATTTCCAGCTTTGCACTGTTGGATTTCAGAGATGCAACAATGTATAATCTTTAACTTCCTGGGGTTTTTAAATGCAATGTCAATATTCCTATGTTTTTTAAATTCCAGCAAAAATAAAAATAATTTCAATGTATATTTTTCAGAAACTGTCTTTCTGAATAGCTCATCTGTTTTGTGCACTTGCATTCCTTCTGCCTTTTTTTCCTGTGACAGTTAACCCCATACTTTTTGGAGTAGGGTGATGTGCACGGTAACTACTGCTTGTGTTTTTCTGCTAGAAATGCAATGAGCTGCAGCTCAGACTCAGTTAAGAAAGTCACAGTGAAAGTGTTTGGATACATGAAAACGGGAGCAAAATGCATGTAAGCCAGAGAAGAAGAAGCTCTCAAATTAACAAATACATGAGTTAAAAGTAGCGGAAACAAGATGAGAATAAAAGTTGGGAGAAGACACAATTAAGTAATGAAAAATGTTATATTTAGTTCTTTGTAAGTGAGTCCATGGATACAGACAAGTTCTTTGTAAACATCCCAGTTTGGCTGCTTTCCAGGGATCTGCCCAGCACAGATTCCTGTCGCCAGTTCTTGGAAGAGCCCAGGGATGCTGGTTTTTGTTGGGGTTTTTTAATACACATAAGCAGAGCTTGTTGTGTTTCCTGCCCAAGGTAATATGCTGCCAGCTTTCTCGGTTGCCTTATGCCTTCAGTGCTTGAGTGGTGTTTTGGGTGGAGAAGTGATACGAGTATTTGATACTGGATCATGAGGGAGTTTTTGCTTGCCTGTTGCAGCATTGTCATCATGCAGCGGTGGTGCTGAGGGTTGATACTCTGGAGGTGATGTTGTGCTCGGGGAACAGGACGCTGGCACTTTTAAGTGGCAGTGAAGTAGGAGAGAACTGCGGTTAGGTGAAGGTCTGAGTCTGGAAGAGATGGTGAACACCAGAGATGGCTGTAGGCAGTGACAGGGAGGCCTGTGCCCCTGTTTTCCATGGCAACCTCCACCGCAGCCTGAGGGCCTGGCCCTAGCAGATGCGATGAGGACTAAATCCAGTGTTCCAGGTGTGGGGGGAAAAAAAAAATCACAGCAAGATGAAAAATGTGTGCAATCACGGTTCAGAATTTTATACTACCCTAACTATTGCACATCGTTGCCACCCCTTGCTTTGTTAAACAGGCAGCTTAAGGCCTACTTTACATGTTAGTCTTCATGCTGTCGAAGTTGTAACCAAAATGTAACGCGTAGATCTCAGCCCAGTGTGTTCTGTAGCTGTCCCTATCCTGGCTGCTTGAGATTTTACTTGTACCATTAAAGCAGTGCAGTCTATTTAATGTGCATTTGGATGCTAACTGAATAAAAGGTTCTGAGGCTCAAAGTGCCCTCTAGGACCTTTTCTCACTCAAGTCTTCCACGTGGAAGACAAAAAGATTTTTAAGCAAAACTTTGCTAAAATTCTGCCGTTGTAATAGCCGAATATAAAGCAAAACACCAAAGGCTGGAATTGGGATCTTCCTGAAATAGTAAGTAAAAGCATGCCGGAGTGTCAGGGAGAAAGCGCACTTTGCTATTTCAGTCCTTCAGCAGTGTTTACGTTGGTAAGAAACAGCGGTTAGTGAAACTAGTGACAGTTAGGCAGAGGTATGCGCATCTGCGAGAATGGAGCCTGCATAGCTTGCCAGAATTAGTTTTTAATTGCCTGCCGTGGACACGTACTATTGATGGCGAGTTGCTGTTAAGAAAGCCTTTTCTAAATTTGCCCAAATGCCATTAAATAGGCCAGTGAGTTTCTTCTGAGTGACCGCTGGTGTAAAACCAGCCCTTGCCACGAGCCTCCTCGCAGCGAGTTACTTGTGAAGGTCCTGCGCAGCCCCTTTGCTGTATCTGAGCGTGAGCGCCGGGCCCTGTGTGCGCGTTCTGGCCTCCTCACGTGACGTGCCAGGAATGTACTTTCCTTTGATTATTTTTCTTGACCCAGATCTCTTCCAAATATGGTCTCAGCTTAAACAACTTTGTGTTCTTAAGAGCTCGAGCGTTTGCAGAAGAAATTCTGGCTTCCAGCTAACTGTGGCTGTATGGGGGGGAGTGGAGGCGGAGAACCTAAAAATGTAAAGATGAACGACGCACAGCTGGACTCGAATTTGTCCCAAAATGTACATTTTGTCAAATGTTTATACGGTGCTAGGCAGGAAGATTTGTTTTCATCATTTTAGCTACAGTGGAAACAATTGTTTTTAAATAAATGACCATTAGTCTGAGTGATTGCCACCCAAACATTGCTCCTCTGAGACTTCTCATCTGAAACAGATTTAAATGTTTTTCTTTAGTCGAACTGAGAGATACAGAATTGTCAAGCTGACCAGCATAAGCAGAGGTAAATTAATTAGTGTCTCAGAACTAAATAGTTCTAGTGAGCTAAGAAATTATTAATGACCTGCTGTGGAGTAAGCGTATGATTCTGAAGTTATTTTATACTTTGGCCATTCTAAGTATGAAGTTTATCATCGCAAACATGTTTCTCAAAACAATAAATACCACTGGGCAACTGTTCTGAAACTAACTGCTGAGCAAGGAAAACATTACACTTAATGAAAATCCTTAAATCTTAACTAAAACCTACGTTTCCTCTGTCCGTGCATGTTAGCAAGCAAGTGAACTTGTGGAAATTACCAGCTCCAGTAATTCATGGTTAAATAGACAGGAGGTTGGGGCAGTTGCAGTACCGAGTTCTCCCGGCTTGCTCAGCATGCTGTGCAGCTGAGGACCCGTGAGAAGCTGCTGTGTTGGGAGATGGATGAACTTGTGCTTAAAGGCCCTTCCTCTCCTTGAAAATTTGGATCCAAAAATTTTACCTTACAGATAATTGACTGTAATAATTTGCTGCTGCTAGTGAGAGTGGTCCTGTAGAGGATGCAAAGGGGGAAGCAGATTCACAACCTGAGTAACGGCCGTGCTTCAGGCCCTGGGGAGCTTTCACCAAACATGACGCTCGCAGACCAATTTATCTTTTGTTTGGTTCCTGTTTTTCTTAGCGCAGTGTGCAGATGTGAAACCAGACCCTGTCGCTACCAGATTAATATTTGAGCACTGCGAGCGCTGGAGCCGGCTCATCTGGTGGGGCATTGCCTGGAGCACAGCACAGAGCAGTCACCCAGACCCAGCGCCTGCACAGAGGCACATACAGCTCTGAGGTCAGACGTTAGGATCTCACTGCCAGACTGCCCGCGATAGCCTCGACATCAGCCTGATTCGGGTTTCACAGCTTCTTGGGACAGAACCTGTCACAGCTTCACATTACAAGTTCACTCCCCTCTATTATCTGATCATTCTGTTGAGATCATGATTTCTTCTAGATAAATCAGGAGCCCGAGCCCGGCCTGACTCGCATCACCTTCCCAACTAAGATACTAAAAGAAAAATAACAGAATACCAAAGAGGTATTGAACTCTACTGCTTTTGATCGGTGGCAGCATTTCCAATGTTAAAAACAGCAGAAAGATGAGATCCGTAAATAAACGGAATCATTTGCTAAATTAAGCTAAATAAATGCTGCTTTTCCCTGCTGTTTTCTTATATTGCAAGTGAGGATTCCTGCATGCATTAGGAAGCACTGGCAAAAAACTGAACCATCGTCTTGGCAGGATGTTTCACAGCAATTTTCGGCCTGAAGAGCTCCAAGTATTGTACAAATGGAATATCACAGGGTTGGAGTACAGCAGTCGGCTCCCCAAACAACAGCAGGAGAGGAAAATATTTAGAAAAAACAGGATTAGCCATTTGTAAAGCTGCAGGCTCTTTTTTGCCTGATCTTCCTTGCGTTTATTTTCTAAGACCTTATCTGAGTAATGCATATCTTTCAGACTCTTTCAGATGTCAGTCATTTAAGGACTTAAATGCTCATTTAGACCCTGTGATTTGAAGGTGTCTGTCAGCGGCCCAAGGGTGCTAACAGAGGGTAGGAAGGTTTGGGTGAGTATACAGTGACACTGATGCTGTTAGGGTCATTAACAAATGTGGATTAGAAAATCTGTTTTTATAGTAAAGTGCCATTGCAATACCTGCACTCTGACTAAACTCTTCAGAATGGAGATGGATGAAATAGGGCAAAATCTTTAAGAGTCAACCGTCCTTCATTGGAGCTGCTGCTGTTAAGACACGAGTGGCTAATAGTACATGGACTCAACTCTGTATGAGTTACATTGGAAATGGCTGCCGTCCTCATTGCAAAGTCAGCAGTGAATGAGAACTAACCTGAAACGCATCAGTACGGTCCTAAAGCTTGATCCTTCTGTAACGGATTGCAGCGCGTGTACTTTTGGGAGTGTCCTGCTCCTCCATCCGAGTGACAGCAATGGAAGCACCAGGAATCCTCTGTTTTCGAGAACGTGCTTAACCCTTCAGAGTATTTCAAATACAGACGACGTGGTCTAAGCTTTATTTTACTGTACAATAAATGAATGATTTAGCCTTCAGAGCCAGATATAAAGATGAATGTGAATAGTGCTATCCATGAAGTGGAGAAAAAGGGGAATGACGGCCCAGGGCTGTCCCTGCTGCTTAGCAAACCCTCCTCCGCTCCCGTGCCCCGGCACAGAGGCCCAGAGCGATCGTGATCGCCCGTGTGCTCAAGGCTGCTGCGTACCGTCCTGGCCGGACTCCGTGGTTGCCTGGCGGCCCTGCCTCATCCACTGTGGCGCAGCAAGGAGCCGGCGAGTGCCCGCCTCACCCTCACGTTTCCGTGCGGGCCTCGCACCTCCGCCGCCCGCCCGCCGCCTTCCCGCCTGCAGGACAAAATGGCGCCGGGTGCCCGACACTGAGCGCCTCAGCGGCGGGAGGAGCCCCCCGCCGGCCCCTCCCCGCGCAGGCT
>VZSC01015698.1:62668-81473 GCA_013398225.1 Steatornis caripensis
ACCCGCCCGCCGCCCTGCAGGCCGCCCTGATCCCCTCAGGTAGGTGCGGGCCGGCCCCGCGTCCCCCGGCCCCTTCTCCTCGCGGTGGGAGGCGGCGGGCGGGCAAGATGGAGACGCGGCTCCGCTCCCCTCCCCCGCCGGCAGCGTCCAGCCCCGCGGCCGAGGGGAATCCCTCGGTCTCCTCAGGGGGGACCCCGCCTGCGCGCCGTTCCGGGGTGCGGGAGCCCGGACCCGCAGGGCCGCGGGAGAGGAGCTGCGCCATCGCCGCCCCGTCCCGCTGTCCCCCGCCCGGGCGGGAGGGAGCCGGGCCGTACCGCCGTTCGGGGGGAGGAGGCCGCGCCCTGGGCCGAGGAGGGGTTTGGGCCAGGCCGTGTTTCTTGCCGCCCACGCACGACAGGTGACACGCGAGGCGAGGCCCCCCCCAAGCCCCGGTCCCGTGCCCCCCGGCTGTGGTGGCAGCTGAGGCGGCGGGCCCGGGCGGGAGGGAGTCGCGCCGCCCCTTTGTCCGCTCAGCTGGCCCGTGGCCTCTTCAGGTGGAGCTGGGGCCTCCTGCTGCTCCCCAGCCTGGCCCCTCTGCCGTGCTCAGGAATTAATTCCCTCCAGCACCCACGGCCCTCGCGCGTGGGGGTAGCGTGTACGCGGTGCTTTTTACTCAGAACATATTTCCATTAGCGTGGGGAATCTTAATGCATATGTACATGCAGTCCACGGGTGTATTTCCTTGGCGAACCTAAGGAGCGCGTGCCTTGGTTCACCTGCAGGCCAGGGTATGTGCACAGCCTCTGGTGCGTTCCTTCTGTGCCTCCTCGCCTTCTAACGCACACGAATGGCACGTATTCTTGCGGGTAGTTGCAGACAGTTCGGTACACCCGTGTTGATGTGTAGCCCTCCGGGGTAATTAGTTGGTGAATAGTTGCACCTTTAATTGGTGTGCATGTCTCTCTAAAGAAAGTAACAGTTACTTTGATCCATGTAGCTTTTATTTTTGTAAAATGAAAGAACAGGAGGGACGCTTGGTTAATATATTTCTTAAATTATGGTTTATTTCTGTTCCAGTCTTCAGATGCCACAGTTTCTCTTACGACTTCTTTTTTTTCCTGTATCCATATCCTTCAGGTTTTAGATGCAACCTTAAACAAAAAAAGGCCCGTGTGTTTGTCCGTTGACCATTGTTGGGCAGATTCAACAAGTGGACTCTTGTCTTTCTGCAGCCTAGCATAAGTACGCTGCAGTGGCAGCATCTGGGTATGTTGACAGGTGTCCAGAGCCTTTTGCACTAGTCCTATCGCAGGGAAACTCCATGGAAGTGTGCATCAGGGAGGAGATGTTTGATCCATGTCTTAAGCTTCAAAATCCTTTTGTGGGAGGAGGTTAGGGAAAGAGGAGAGGGTAGGTGAGAACACCCACAGAGATGAATGAGCACCTCTTACCTCTCCGAGCTATTGTTCTAGACTATGGCGAGGTCTGTTCCCTGGGGAGAAGAGCGGGTGGGTGAGAACACCCACGGAGATGAATAAGCATTTCCAGCTCCTCAAAGCCCTTGTTCTAGGCTGTGGTGAGCTCTGCTTCTGTTTATGTGGGAATAGCTCCTTGAGGTGAACGGACAGTTTCACAAACGTTAATAATCCCTTCTTTATAAAGATCTACCTTTACCTGCTCTGTCATTCTTATGCATAGTTGGATTGCCTTGAAGTTTGGTAATTACAGAACCACAGAATAATCAGTGTGTGGTTTCAAAACCTTACTTTTCTAAGCCAGTCTATCTGGCCTGATGGCTGCCTCGATTCTGCGCTGCCCCATCCCCAGCTGTGGGGTTTTTTCCCCAGCCTCCGTTCCCTGTGCCGTGTTTGGAATTGTCATAACCTTTGTTCAAGTCTTCTAAGTCCATTAAGTTGTTGGAGTCATCTTTTTGAGGTCTGGTTAGTTTTTTAAGTAACTGGAACCAGGAGGTAGTGGGTCTGTGGCAGCCAGTAGGTAACATGGCTTAGGCTTAAGCTGACCTGGGACCTCAGTCTGTCTCTGTGCTTTTAATGGAAATGTGTGTGGTTGTTTCTCTCTTGCCTCAATGCCAGCCAACTGTTGCTTGTTCTTTCTTGTTGGATTATTTTCACCTGGGTCAGATCCCAGGTGTTGGTTTGTCCTGCTCTTGCACGATAGTTAGCATTGGCACGAGGAGCAGGGGTATAGGAGAAGAGGAAAGGGCAAGATTGTCCCGTTCAGAAAAAATGTGGATTCAGAGTGGTTTCTATCGATCATGAAACCAAACTGTCAGTTGTGTCAGTGTAACTGGAGGTGCACAGATCATTGACATCATCTTCCTAAATTTTTGTGAAGTTGTATTCACCTTTTCAAGTGTCCTGTTTCTCATCATCACATGGTTATATGATCTTAATTTTGGGGTGGGAAGAAGTCAGCTGACATTCTTGTTGATGTTGGCATCTAGTGAAACTCTGCCCTTAGATATGACTGGCTTGTTTTTTAAGGTTAGAGAGCATAACAGTTCCTTGTCTGCCTGGTTTTGCAATCAAATCATAAACGATCCCTGAAAGTTCACTTGACACTTAGCCTAGCTAGTGCCTGACAATAGCTAGTGTTTGCGAGAGCAACTCAGATCTCTGTCTTTAATACAAAGCTGGTGCTTAGGCAAGCACTGTTTCTCCAAGCGTGTCTATCTCAAAAGACTTGAACTCCCGGAGGCACAGAGATGCAGGTTGCATCCACCCAGGCCGCAGTGCTGTGTTAAGGAGCAGGAGTCGCAGCCCCTTTGCGAGGGAAGGCTCCCCCTCTGCCTGTCTGGGGAAGAGGAATTCGAAGGAGGTGCTGCTCCAAATAATTCTTCCCTTAACTTCCGTCATAGAAGAAAATGACCCTGGATCTCTGAGGGAAGGACTGTACTTGTAAGTTCTTATATTGCATGGGAAACTCTTAATTTCTTAGTCTTTTTGCACTAAGAATAATTGAGAGAAAAACTGTTTTCAAAATTCTGTTATCTCTTCAATTTGCAGACTCGTGTTGTTACGTAGTAGCTCTAGCTACTGTCACTGAGTCACTGCTGTAAATAAATTGTTTCTTATATTTTGGCTAGTTTTAATGTATTTTACCTAGTGTCAAATGATGAGAAAAACCATATTACGCAGTCAACTGCGGAACATGCTTCATAAGCACATTTTGGAGAAACTGGTTATCTAGCTTCAGAAGTAGATTAGATTTCAAATGTATGTTCAGGTGTTACAGTGTGTGTTGTGCCACTGATAGGATTTCATAGTTTGTATTCTTAAAATACTTAGATTTATGGGAATACTCAAGGAAAGGTGCAGCATTATGAAAACAAGCAGTTACAAGTTTTTAAAAATTGGGTAAGGCCTTACTTTAGCAAGAGTTAACGTGTAGAAAAGGAGCTGACAATAAAAGGGACACTTGAAAAACATTTATGTATTTCATTCTTTTAACGGAGTGATAACAGTATTTATCACATCCACTATCCTAAGAGGGAAGAGCAGAACCAATACCATACCTCTTTTGCAATTTTGAAAGGGAAAATATTGCTGCTGCTGCTTAAACTCTCTTGTGCAAAGAAAATGAGTCCTTTGGTATCTCCCGGGGCCTGCAGCCCCTGCGCTGTAGTACGTGGCATAGAGCGTTCTTTATATAGAAGTCCTGAACAGAGCTGGTCCTGTGCTCCCCTCCAGCGGTTTTAATTGGTAGAAGTGATGTTCAGAGTACCAGTGCAGAAATAATACTTGTAGCTGCCTGTGTTTTTAAGTACTGTGTGTATACTTTGTATGTACTGGCTGTGAGCGGGGTTGGATTATGATGAAAATGTACTGCTGCAGCCTCCTGCAGCTCCGTCAATACTGCTGAAATTATTGCGAGCTCAGCGGTGGAAAACTTCAGAAAAATGAGTGGGTTTTATATACTAACCCTCATTAAAAGCAAAATTGTCCCTGCAGGTGATAGGCGTTTACCTTCCCTGGTGTTCGTCATTTGAAAAGCTGTAACACAGATGTGCTTCCAGTTTTGTTCAGTTTTGCTCAGATTCAAGTGTGTCACAAGCACTTGCTGAGTCAGGTCTGTTCTGGTGCTAACCAGGCTGTTGTTACAGAAAGCAGGCTGGGGTGGGTGAGACCAGAGCAGTTGCCTGCTTCTTGTGTTGGAATTGATTATTCTGCTTAATGCAGATAATGGGTCACAGCTCCAGTACTCAGTGTAAAATATTCAATGAGCAAGTGCCTGTTCTGGTGGGCTTGTGTACTTCTCTGCTGGTGGAAGTTTTCATCTTATCTACACTGGCAGCTGAATCCTGCCCATGAAGAAGGCAAAGGCTGTGATGTCTGAAAGCTAAAGACAGCATCATGTCACAACCCAAGAGAGTATTTTTATGTAATGTGACTTGAGTAGCTTTGATCTTAAAATTTTGTGTAGTGACCAAGACATGAACGGGGATTTTCTGCGTAGTTTCAAGCCTATAGAGAGAGATGGGCCATACTAGTAACCGAAGCTTTAGCAGTTGTAAGCTAGAACTGTGTGGTATGTTAACCTTTATTTAGGGATACAAAGATGTACTCTGTCCAAAACCTGTAATATCACTGGAATTAGGTGAAATTTCTTGAGCTTTGTGCTGCGTCTGTATTGCCTATAATACGGCTTCTGTTTCATCTCCCAGCAGAAGAAAGCAAATGATACCAAGCTTGACTGTGGAATAGAAAGAACGGTAATGGAAGCCTCATTCATCATCTATTGACCGATCAGTAGCCTGGCTGTCATCTGAGCAAAACAAAACTTCACATTCGCCTTGCTAGTGCTAAAGCAGATTAACTTGGCAGGTACTTGGGAGAGTGGCAGTGCGGCTGTGGTTTAAAAGGAGGGGGTTGTTACCATGTCCAGAAATGCCCCCGCAGCAAAGGGTCTGGATGGATGGTCCTGTTTGTTTCTTTACTTCTAGCAGCAGAGCTTCTGTGCTTTGTTGCACGAGAAGTGCTAATGCTGCCTCTGTTTTCTCAAAGCTAGCTTATCCAGTTGTCTCCTCACTTCCGCAGCATTTGTATAGAAATAAATTAACAGATAGAAAAGGATCCAGACAGAAAATCCTCTATGGCCACTTTCCAGTGAAAATCTTTTTGAAATATGACTAAGTTTTCTTACTACAATGCCTCATCTTAACTATTTGTTTACACAGAGACATTCAACCAGTCAGTTGAATCAGTTTAAAAACTGATTTAAGTAAACTGTTGCAAATATCTTTTACGTGTCTATTTATAGGTTTAAAAACAAGTAAGTTCTATTTAGCTGGAAGCTTTTCTGGCCAGTTTTATTTAAAAATGCTTGCACACAAAGTTCTGTGTGTTTGGCTATGCAGTTTAACTAGAGTGTGATTTTTAAATCGGCATAGCTTTGCATTTTATACCAATTCTCATTTATGCTGTATATCTCCCTGCCAAGAAACCTGCTTCCGCTCTACAGATAGACTCACTACATTCTTTTATTCCCTGCTGTAACATGAACGAAGTAAAATCATGCTGGAGATGTCCATTTTTGGGTAATTAATCTCAATTACAGATTTCCTTTTTAAAACTTTCCAAACAAAGTCTTAAAAAACACAGAATACAAACTTTGGCTACTACTTGAAATTTTCATGGTTTGATGAAAAACGGTGCAAAGAGGTGGGGGGGGAAGTATTTTTAAAAATCCTGTTGGCAGTCTTCAGCCAAGATTGTGGGGTTTTTTTAAGCTTCCTCTTGTAAGAAATTTTAAACGGTTACTGATTTGTACTTCTGTCTTCTTCCGTAAATTACAGTGATACTGGCCATTGCCAGATGGAAGGTAAACTATCATCAGCCAGGTTTTGTATGTAAAGTTAGTCTTTGTCAAGAGCTCTCGGGGATATTACAGACAGAAACCACATGCATGTGGTGATGAAGCTCCAACGTTTGGCAGTTACAGCAGGATATATTCTCTGTCGAGGAGTACCTGCGATGGTTCTCCCCAGGAAGGACAGATGATATCTATAGGAAAAACCCCCCTGACTGTTACGAGGAGAAAAAGCAGAGAATAAGAATGTAACATAGACAGGAACGAGTCCGAGCAGTGCTCAGACTCCTGAGAAATACCAGGGGCCCTCACTTTATTCAGTGCTTTCTCCCTGGCCTGGTGTGTGCCTTGGATACTGGGCAGCTGAACTGATCCTTCTTTGTGGCAGTCAAGCTCGGAACGGCCTTTTGGGGCTGAAGCCAGTATTTCTGCGTTTAAAGAGAGTACCGAGACAAGAATGCTGCTAACCACTCCGTGTCCTCTAGTGTATCAACAAACAGATGAATAGCCTTTCGGAGAGAGCCGCTGGGCTTACTCTCTTGGTAGCAGAAGTACCATATCAGAACCCTTATGTTTGCAATTGCGTATCGTGAAAAATCTGAGGTATTTTTTGCAATATTGTGGGCCCTATTCTAGTGGGGTTAAAGGAAGGTAAAATTTTTTTGGCTGCTAATTGTAGAAAACCTTAAGCTTCCCTTTTATTGCTGCACAGAAAAGTCTGTCTGGTCTTTTGTCCTGTAGGTTACTTCCTTTGTTTTTTGCTGAGCACAGACTTGCTAATTATTCTTAGTTGTTCTGTTTGCTAGTCAACACCTGCAATAACAGTGATTTCACGTTTGTACCCCATTCAACACACCAGAACTGTAGCGCTCGGATAATCTCTGCTAGAACCATCTAATATTTAAACTATATTACTATCGTAATTTCAGTATTTGACATAAAACCATATATTTGCACAAGAGCAATGCATACACTGTAATGTATGTTTGGCAAGCCAGGGTAAATTGGGTGTTACAGCAGGGAATGTATCCATCCTAATCAGATGAAAAGGGCAGGGGGATTTACTCCTGGGTAAATAAACCGTCTCTGCTGTATGCTTTCTCTCTGGCTGGGAGGAGACGTTCATAACTGGCAAATAAATTCAGTAATCAATGGTAGAATTTAAATTGGGTTGCTGTAGGTGATATTCTAGAGCTAGTGCAGGGAAAATACAATAAACCTTCCAGACCTTATCTACTAGAGAAATGTGCCTCGCGAAGAAATATTTGGTGTCCTAAGCATGACTGTAGGGTGCAGAAATGCCCTGATGTGCCACATATTGATTGGCTTAATCTTGTCTTCAGCGTGGCTAAATAGTATTATCTTAAACTGAGTGTGTGCGCCTTATTTAAGTTGTAGAACCAATATAGTTGAATGGGTGAAAATATCATCCTCTTGCTCCTTGAGTGGCTTGCTGGCTTCTTACGGTATCACCACTATTAAGAAATCTGAGGCAGTATCTGTACAGTTGTTATTTAGAAGCGTTAATACAAAAAAAGTTTTAGAATACCAGTCATATTGTTAATTGTGATTCTGCCCCAGTACGCATGCTTCTTGTTATTTGGGGATTTGAAGATTTGGTATAATGGATATAAGCATAACCAATTTATTTAGAAATTGTTGCTTGTAATTACGACAGTGACCATATGTGGTTCCTAGCAGCTGGACGTCAGTTTGTCCATTGGAACTGAGGCTGGCCTGCAATAGTGTGCAGGTGGGATTCACCCTTCTGCCGTCCTGAAAATAGGGCTTTGGTTCTTCGTTACAGAAGCAAACCTCTGTACACAGAGCACAGCTCGAGCTGGTTTTGTCTAATGAAAAGAGCAGGCTATATGAAACAGCTGTTGACCTTGATGGGCCACGTTTGTTTTCCAGAACATTTGGAGATGTCTGACAACGTGCACGTCTGTAACAGGACACGTGGCGTTTTTCGCAAAGTTCCTATCTCGGAGTTGTCATTACCAGCAATTTGCACCTCCCCTTCTAACTAGGACAGCAGGGCATTTCTGCAATCTAGCATCTTGTACTTTGTGACAGAATCGTTTCGTACCTCTGCTTTCCCAGCTGTGGCACTGTTGTCTTTGCCGAATGCCTTACCTGTAATTGTGAGAAGAAATGACAAAAGTGATTTGTGTTTTATTAATTTGCTGCAGGTAAACAACAACAACAAAAATCTTTAGGAGCTTATGTCTACTAAATCAAGAGAGCAATATCATGTTTTTCCTTGGCTCGCAGCTGATAGGTCAATCTTGCAACTAGACTAGCTAGAATTTCGGTGAGATTCAGTGAGAAAGGTTTAGAAATTGTGGTGGGTGAGCAGCTTATTGTATATCTTGGTTGGTGAAATGCTCTTGTTTAGTTCATTAACGTACTCTTTCCCTAATTGTACCTGTCTGAAGAATACACAGTTTAAATTGCCGTTTTTAATTATGTATAAAGGTTACCTTGCAAAACCTCAAGAGAAAGATTAATAAAACCTTTTGTTTAAAAAAGTAATTTACTGACATCAATACTGTTTACTAAAAATAGACAAAGTAGTTTTGGACTAATTTTAAGAACGAGAGGTAGCTTTTGAAAGAGTCTCACTTGTGGAATGCTGCAGTATTAGTAGATATTGATATGTATTTATCTCTCTTATTTTTGATAGAAAATGATGCACCCTGTTGCTAGCAGCAATACAGCTTTCTGTGGGACCGGCAAGAGTTCTTGCCTTAACGAAGACAATGTGAGATCTGCCGATCAGTTTGACTTGTATGCCACGCAGCAAAGTAAATACAGCCACGCAGTCAGCCACAAACCAATTGCATGCCAGAGACAAGAGGCGTTGAACGAATCGCACTTGCAGACCACAAGTGGCAGGAATATAGAGACAAAAGACGAACTAAAGAAAAAGAAAAACCTCAACCGATCTGGTAAACGTGGAAGGCCATCAGGGACCACAAAATCGGCAGGGTACCGAACCAGCACAGGTCGACCCCTTGGGACCACCAAAGCAGCTGGATTTAAGACAAGTCCAGGCAGACCCTTGGGTACAACTAAAGCAGCAGGATACAAAGTCAGCCCAGGCAGACCTCCAGGTAGCATTAAAGCTCTATCACGGCTTGCAAATCTAAGTTATACTTGTGGCAGTGCAGCTTTTCCCTATCCTATGGTGCATAACAGAGGAGTACATGCTGCTGGTGAAACCAGTAGCAAAATGAAGCAGCCTAATGAATGAAAGGAGGGAAGTAGTAACTCCTTACTAATCTGCTTTGCTCTGAATTTCGGCATGTTTCTTGCATTTTGGTATAGTGTTTGCCTAAGTCTGAATTTCTAGATTTTATTTTTATTCAAATAACGCCATAGCCTACGGGCGCAGCTCAGTAGCTTTTAAAGCAATGTTGAGAAGGCACTGGTTTAAAGGGAGTTTTGTTGGGTTTAAATCCTAATTTATAAGAAAGTCTGAAGTGATGCATATGCCTTGGTGTTGATACTTAAGTAATGTCCACGTCCCTAGTTTTACGTTCAGTTTCTGGTAAATCTAGTTGTGTGGTTATGCATTAAATCATTGAAATAAGGAGGACAGAATTAGCTCGCTGTTTGTTCATGACGTGGCCTATCCCACAATAAGGAACTTAGCCAGATGAGTTCCTATGTGATAAGAAAAATTAATAAAGAAAGCAGCAAGCTACATTTTCCACTTCTGCAGGAGCTTCTACAGACCTCAAATAAATACTAAATAAATAATAAATACTCAAATAAATTTAAAAAAACCAAACAAAAAACTTCAGCCTTTTTTTAAAGTGCTGATTTCAGGTGACTTGTTTCTGGAGTTGTAGCAGTAAGACAATTTCAACTAATGCTCCAAAAATATTTTTGAAAATACTAAAGAAAACTGAGCATTTGTACAGTGCGTTACAGCTTCACAGCGCCTTATTAATACAAGCTAATTTGCCTTTAGGTGATAGCGGTTCTTTTAGTTATGCTGTTACAGGATTCTGCTGTGTAATTTTGAAATGCCTAATAGTACATATACCAAACCACAAATAATTCGTTGAAATTTGAAATATTTTATAAGAAATTAAGTACTGTTCATTCTAGTTACGCACTCGATTAATATTAAACAGTATGTTCTTAAATCTGTAAATAGCTATTTACACTGTTTTTGCCTTTAAAATCTGTGCTTAGGTGGCGACAGTTTTAATAGCTTTTAAAGTATTAATCTATAATGTTTACAAATTACACTTTTTAAATAGACACTGTTGCCAAGTTTTCAGACTTAGTTTTGCCAGATATTCCTGGAAATACAGTTATTTTGTTGTTTGATGCTTATACTATATTTAAATTATGGAAGCTTATATATCTACCAAAGGACACCATTTTCATTATTTATAAAAGCAAACTGTATAGCTGATGCAAACAGGATGCAGTTTACTGCACTGCTAGACCCCAGATGTAAAGTCATTCACCTATGCACGCAAGCTGGAAAAAAAAAACAAAACGTAAACTATAAATAACTTTCTTGACTCAAACTAAAACCTTCCCTCCTTCCAAAAGAAATGCTCTGTTTTTTCATCTGGGTGTGTTTAATTTTTTTTTTAAGTGTGAGAGAGTGTGTGAGTGTGTGTGTGAAATATTTTAATCTAGATTTCAAAAAAATCAGTCCTCAGTGTTGCGTACTGTTATATTACTGGAATTAAAGCTTTTTTTTTTTTCATCTGGAAGAAAGTTTACATTTAAGTTGTTTCACGTATAATACGACATTATGGTAAATTTGTAGCTTCAGATATCTGGGGGTGGGGGAGAATATATAGAGCCTGCCGATTTGGAGCAGCAGAAAAATTTGGGTTAATTGAGCTTGTGCTGAATGAGTAATGATGCTGCTAATTTTTGTTAACATAAATGCTATTCTGGCCTGCTGTCGTTTAGATGAGAACTCTTGATTTCAGTGATGACAACTTAAGAAACAGATGTCATGTTTCGTACCTTTTTTATCAGGAAAAAAGCAGCAAGCCTTCAGGTGTTCCAGTGATGCCTAACACATATTGAGCTGGACTTTATGCTGTACTTTACAATAGGTGTGTTGAATTGTTTTGGGGGAACTGTGTATGCACTGGCAACTAAGACAATGAACCTCAACTATACTGGATGGCTCCTTAGTGGATAGATGACCTAATGGCAGCTAAACTGCTACTAAAAAATAGTTTCTTCATGCTGAAGCTATGAAATCCAGTTACATGTTCTGTTCCTCAACAAACTTGCAAGCCTGAAATTTAGCAATCTTTCTCAGAACGATGTAACTTCTGACACATGCAAAATGCTAACGTGAGTTAATTCACCCTCAGGATCTGTGTTGTATTGGCTGTTTTTAATCAGATGATTTTTCAACAAAAGACTGCTTTAAGTTCTTTCTGATCTCAGCTGGGAAAGCAGTCCTCTTCAGCTGAATGTAGTAACTGCAGGAGTGTCACACCTCGCTGGCAAGGAACGTGTTGCATGTCACCACTGTACCTTGGAGAAACTCCGCTTCTTACCTCCTCCTGTTTATCCTGTTTGCTCCTGTTCCGTTTCTCACTTGTGCATCTACTCAGTGGTGCTGTGCTGTGCGTCAGGAGATAATGCAGATGTATTGCTGTTCTGCTAGTATAATGAATTTTGTATTCAAGTATGCTGATGAAATAATGAAATCATCTGAGCAATTTCTGCTCATTACAGTGTTCATTAATTATATCGGATGGAATATAATCCCAGTAAAAAAACAATTAACGCTGTCAATTGTGAAATGATGAGCATAAAGCAGAAAAGCGTTCAGAGAGTCTAATGGGCTGCTCGGCACTGTAGCTTTAGTGCGGACACCAGAAGTGCACTGCCGGGCATTTCCTAATTCTGGTTTATTTTACATCTGACTATAGCTTACTGGTGCTGTGCAGCAAGGGGAAGAAAAAAAAGAAGTTGAGATTGAAAGTGAACTAGAAATGGGATTCTCAAATACTTCTGCTTTTCCTATGTATAATCTGCAGAAGACGTTGTGCTTTTCTCAACACTTTTTCTTTCCGTGACAAACACTGAAACAGCATGTTAATGCCTAAATTTCATGAGCACCCATGGGAAAACTGGCCTTTTCCCCCCATAGTATGAAAACATAACTTGTAAGGTAAATTGCTTATTTTATATTATATATCATAATTCAGCTATTCATAAGCTAGGATCACTGTTGTGTGCTAACACTGCTCAGAAGATCTACATGCCAAGTTTGGTTTTTAATAATTTCTTTTAATTATCAAGTTTCTAATGTCTTATTTATACATAAATGAAATGTATTAGCTTGCTATTATTCCTAATGATGTTATACAAGTTCACTGTTTAATATACATATAGTAACTACTATTCAGTTTCTGATTAAATTTACTTAAACTTTAAAACCAAATAATTTTGCTACTATAAAAGTCTTGCACTGGACATACTCAAGATGCTAGCACCATATTTCGGCAGAAGAAAATCAGATACCATCACAAGTGGCTAACTTTGATATATCATAGTATTTTTAAAATCGGCCGTTAGCTTTGTCATTAGAGCAGTGTTCTTTATAGCGGATTTAGTTTAAACTAATAAAAATAACTATGTATAAAGAGCCATTAAAGATCTCTCTTCTGAACGAATATATTTTCATTGTGTCTGAAAGATCTTAAGAGTTCAGTCTGGACAAAACTGAGCCTTGTCAGTGAAAAGCGACGTGTCTGTGAAAAGAATTACTTGGAACTACAATACACAGAGTAATTCAGATGAGAATTTAACTCCCTCCCCCATTTTTGAAGAGCTTTAAAAGGCAGAGCGATGTGAAGTCATTTGTCCGATGGTTTCATTAGCTGTGACTCTGCTGTTCTTTTTTCTCTGTATAATAATGTTTCACACTATCCTTAGAGTTGACAGTTAAAACAGTTGATAAAAATCATAAACCCTTTGAACTGCAGACTTCATTTCTGACCACAAAGAAGTTATCCTTCTCTATTTTAATGCATATATTTTAACGCTGCTTAAATATATTTATGACTTTAGTAGAGACTAGACCTTTCTCCATGTGATTTTTTTTTTTCCCAAATAGAAAAATCTGTATTCTGAAATTCGAACCACTTTCTGATACTTTAATCTTTCATAATTTGCTTTTCCACAGGTTTACTTTGGGGGAAACAGTAATCTGTTAAATAACTAGTATCAGCACCCCGTCCTCTGCTGTAAAAAGCCTGATTAGATACTGTGTATGTTTTTATGTCCATGAACTTGAGCTACTCGTGTGCAATTATGTGTATGGGAATGGAGTAGTGTTCATGATCTGTATTTACATCATCATATGGATGTATATTTATTAATAAAGTTAATACTTTAAAACCTAATGATTTTTTCTCTGAGCTTTTCTGAGTATCTTTTAAATTCTGGCTGAAGCTGCCTATTGGCAGTGTTACCAGACCAATAGCCTTAGCCCTTCTCTGTCATAAATGGAAACGCTGTTTGCTCTCCTGACATCTCAGTCATAGTTAAGTGACTTGAACTGGCCCTGAAATGTTTTGGTGCACCTTGTACAGATTTCACTTAAAATCCAGTGGCTTGTGTTTGCCCCTTGCTTCCCTGAAGTGTAATTGAATCCGGCCACAATGGACCCAGTGTGTTCGTGCCTGTGTGGACTTCAAAATGCACCCAGGATCTGTGAGAGTTGGGAGGCCACTGCATTGTGTGATTTCTGAAGTGAGCCAAGCAGCCCACCCTTTCAGTATACGTTGCTTTCTGAATTTCAACACGAGAAGTCTATCGCTTGTTACGGGCAAGTGCCGTGTATTTGAATTCAGGCAGAGTCTGTATGAACTGCAAGGCATCAGAAGACAGAGGAGTGTTACTTATTTTTTCATTAATTGAAAATGCTGCTACAGTAAGTTAATTGTCCGTATCCTTTCACTCAAATATGAGACGAGAGGAGGAAAGGAGTTACAGTTACATATTTACCAATAGTAAGCTGCTAACTTTTTTCCCTCGGTTGCACATGGAAATCAATTGGAGAGTACTCATAAACAAAATTTCTCATGGCATGGTGGTCATTATTCATTATTCTGTGATGAATGAGATGTAATTATCCCTGCATTCTAGCAATATTCCAATTTGTCTTTGTTGGTAAGATGTGCTCTGCGTACCACCCAACCTCTCTTTTCTATTTTTTATTTTTTTTCCCTCTATTGAAGTTTTTCAGTAACTTTGGGCAAGGACGGGCAGTCCTACCTATCAGAGGCTGTGGTCTCGGTGTCTTCCCATTGCTCTCTAGCACCCTCTGTTTTCTCTTCCATTTTCAAAGGCCCTGAATACATTTAGAGTTGAAACGTTTTAAATGTCACTTGCAGTTATTTTGCAAACTTTTAAGTTGGTTTTACCTGAAAAAGACATCTGATGCCTGTTTTGTTTTGTTTTTCTTGGCCATTCTGGTAATTCTAAATATTTGGCTTTTGAGATGACTGGGTATGTTCAGAACAGAGTTTGACTACAGTCTGCTGCGTCCTGGCCTAAAAATCATTTCCTGGATGTGAGTCCTTGAGCAAAATGGATTATTTTCTTGGTTGTAGTGGAACCTTAAGTATTAGATACGAAGTCAGTGATGAATTCTATGGTACAAGAATACAGGCTTTTCAGCTGCGTTGGAAATTGCGTGGCTGCTTCCATGGCTGTTGTGTTCTCTGCCATGTAATGAACGATGAAAGTTGCAACACAATCTGTTCCCTTGATACACAGCTGGTGTGCGAGGCCGAGGCCAGGTGCAGCTTCTGATGAGGGGACCAGTTCATGATTTATTCATGCTGACAAACCCGCAGTGTCGGGGTGTCAGCTACGCAAGCTGGACATCTTGAAGGGGTCTCGAACATGGTTATACCTTTTATCTTTAATAATCTCATTTATGTGTATGATAAGATACCAAGGCTTGCTTTGGGGCTGGAATGGCATTTTTATGGTTTTGTACCTCCTCGGTGCGATCCCCGAAAGTAGCACAGATAGCACGATGTGAATTAGTGATACTGTACCTATTCAATATGCTGGCGCAACAGCGCGGACCAAGACAAATGAAGATTGTTTTTGACAATGAATCATTTAAAGCTGTGATGCCTGCAAGTAAAGGACTGACTCGCAGCCTTGCATTGCATGCTGGTTTTATCCAGGTTCTGCCTGTGGCTCTGTGCTCAATGTTTAACATTTAAGAGAGGTGTGGCCTGACCATACGGACTTGGCAGCCCAAAAGCTACCGCTTCTGGAGCTGGCTCTCACCCAGATTTCCTGCATGGCCTAGGAACGGCAATGTCTCCTTTTCCCTGTCGGTAAAACGCGGCAAAAATATCTGTGTATCTTGCAGGGTTGCTGGAAGGAATCATTAGTTAACGGCTTTTAACTGCTTTGAAGCTGAAAAATGTGGAATTCTTAAGTGTTGCTTCAATGATCTGAGGCAGATAAATCTTCCTACCTTTCGTGTTGGTTTTTTTCATACCACAAAAGCTTGTTCTAATTAGCAAAAAAATATCACAGTAACAATCAGTGCAATTTTGATTACTTAGAGCAGGCCTTTGAGATACGCGCAATACTAAAATTTGTATTTGCTGCTTCAAGTGCTCATATTTTAAAATAAAAATATTCAACTGCAGCCATGTTGAGAAGACAAAGATTACAGAGTCACACATCCCAAATATACACATAGGTTTAAGTTGCCTGTGCGACCTCAGCCTGTGCTCCTCTCACATTTTCTGCTACCGAATACACAGAATGTTGTAGCTGTGAGGACGTCAGGATTACACACAAGTGAAAGCCTTAGTCTTGGTGAAGGTCCTGGCGTTACCTCGTCGTCTCAGGGCATGTCCTCTTTTGCTCCTTCTCTTGCCACATCACTTGTGATGGAGCTTGCCCAGTGCGACTGAAATCGCGAGGGGAGAAGGGCAGCTGCAGAAATCTAAGATGCACAAATGACCACCAGGTTTTGGTGTTTATTCATGGGTGCAACAAAAGACTCATATACTGCAAAATTTCTTTGCCAAATTTCAGATCAGTTCCCTAGCAAACAGAGCTTTTCTAATGTGTCCCAAGATTTTTTGAATAGATGCAAAACAATGTATTTTTTTACTAGACTTTTTCCTGAAAACAGACATTTGGCATTAAAAATCAGAAGAGCGTAAGTCACACAGAACAGTTTTGCAACAAAACTCGCAGACATCATAAGAAATGTGCCTTCCCTGTAATACATAAGCACTGGGATGGTAACTTTGTTGTGGCGGCGGTATGATAAAGCCTCACTATAATACTTGGGAGTTCATTTCTGTTCCATTAATAGATTACTTACAGGCACAATAAAAAAGAATGCAATTTTACACAAACCTTTGGATTTGTGCTATGGTGGGAAGACTATTCTGTTAGGATTAAATCCACAGAAGTGTCTCACATGGAGATACACTGCCGGGAAGCTCTCTTGTTTTAAAGGCTGGGAATATCATCACCCATGCTTGAGAGCCAACACCATCCGGGGCTGTGGCAGGGGAGACGCTAGACCCTGATGGCACAGAGCGGAGCTGGGAACCTCCTGGCCTTGTCCAGGAGAAGGGAAATTGTTCTCAAGTTGGAAATGCTGCTTTGTCCGAACTCCATATGGAGAAGGGCGACTGGGAATGGGGCAGCTTTTACCTGCCTCATCCGCACCAGTTTGGATTCCTTATGTGCTCGTGCTTTCAAGCTTGCTTGCTTGGTCTGTATCAGCTGGTCTCATTAAATATTTTCTATGTGCAAACCTCATGTTTTACATCTTTAGACTTTTACGTCCTTAATATTAACACTTATGGAAATGCGACTTTGGAAGAAAAAAAAACCCAAGCAAGAAAATAAGAAAGGACAGAGCTGGAGAAGTGTCCCCTAGTAAAAACAAAACAAAAAATCCCATTTCTGTAATAAAGCTGACACCCATCTTCATTTATACGCGCGTACAGTGTCTTCCTTGCCTTTTTCCGGCATGTGTGTATGGTTCTTACTCCTGTAGTTCATAATTCTCAATCGCTTCTTGATGGATGCGCAGTTTTGGCAAAATCTCTTTGTGCAGCGCTAGCGGTTTGAAGAAACGCGTTAAAGAAGGGGCTGTTGGTACTTGAAGTACCGTGTTCATTTTCAAAATGTTCCAAATAGTCCTGACGCTTCACTGCTAAAGTGAATGCAAGTAAGAACTAATTCTGTGACAGGAGGAATAGTTTCCTAAAAAGAAATTAACAGATTATTTATCTTGCCTTTCAGCTTGGGTGCTTTATGCTGATGGGTTCATTTTTTCTTTTTAGCTTTAAAAAATACACCTTGGTTTACAGGCCTTTACCCTTTCTCCAGCTTGGCTGTAGGTTAAAGCTTAGTTTTTGCATGCAGACACATCCGGAGCTGAATCCGTGCTCCTCCACAGTGGGTGGAAGCAGGCAAATCCGTCGCCAGGCTGATGTGGCTGTTAGGCTGACACGCTTTTGGAGTGAACAACAGCACGCGTATGCGTCCACTACCCTCAAATGGTAACGTCCTGGCAGTTGCTCAGGATGACACTCCCCTCTCTGCAATGATTTCCGACCTGAACTAATCTCAGGGAGCAGCACCGTGCCCGCCATCCTGCGGCAGCGTGAGCAGACCCCAGCCTCGCCCGCGCCCGGTCGTCGCTGGATGTGTCCCTGGCAAAGCAACGCGCGTGGGTGCTGCGCAGGGGGCTTCCGCGGGGCGGCTAGAAGGAAACTTGGGTTAAAAAAAAAACCGGTTGGCCCGGGATATTGGCAGGGCCCGGGCCCCGAGCTGAATCGCTGTGAGGCCTCGCGCTGCCCGCCGCGCCCCGGCGGGTTTCTGCCCCCTCACGTGATCTTTTCGGGCTCGCAGGAGAACGAGACCGCTGCGGCCTGCGCTGCCGCCCCCGCCCGGAGCCCTCTCCCGACACAAGTACGAGCAGGGCGGGAGGAGGAGCAGCGCTCGCCCGGCCCCCAGCAGCCAGCGCCCAGAGCCGGGCCCAGCGCGGCACCGCGACTCGCCCCGGGCCAACACAAGATGGCGGCACGGCTGCGCTACGCACGCACGCACGCACGCACGCGCGACGGTGTCTGCGCGCCGGAAGCGGAAGTGGGGCAGGGCTCCGGCGGAAGTGACCGTTGTCCGGGGAGACGCAGCGTTGCGAAGGCGGCCGGGTCCGGGTCCGCGGCTGGGGCGAGCATGTGGCGGGTGCTGCTGGCGCTGGCCTGGCTCGGTAGGGCCCTTCCTGCAGGTGAGGCCGGCGGGCTTCGGCGCTGGCAGCCGCGACGGGCTCCAGGGGCCGAGCGGCGTGCGCGGGGCCTCCCTGAGGCGGGCGGCGCGCGGGGAGGCCGGGGNCGAATTTCCTTGGGTAACATCCTCCGTGCTGTTGAAAAGAGGAAATGTCTGGGCGAGGAGGCTTCTTGTGTCGTTCTGAGCAGAAAAAAGCAGAGATACAGCTCAGTCCACGTGCCTCCGTCTCTGTGTGTCTGCAGCGTGCTGTCAGCTTTCGTGCTGCATGGATCAGCGTCTCTCTGAATTTTTTAATGGCACTCCCTGCCAGTGCCTATTTCTAGCTTGTTTCTTGCAATGGTTATGTATACGTATGTTTTTAAGTAACGAACTTTTGAAACAACCTTTAAAAAATGTTAAATACAATTCTCCATCTGTTTTAAAAAGGGTAAACAAATGCGCTACTTGATAAATATTGTCACGTATGTAATCGATCNGGGCGCCTCCGCGCAGGGCGGCGCCGAGCCGGTGCGGTACCGGACCGCGGAGATGGCGGACGCGATGCTGGGCAGCGGGCTCCCCGCGCAGCAGGCCGTGCTGCTCTCGGTGGTGCCGGGGCAGGCGAGGGACGGCCAGGCGTCCGCTGTCGCCAAGGAGGCTTGCGATGCGGCGGCCGGGGCCGACGGGGGCGGCGAGGGGAGCGTCCCCGCGGCTCCCC
>VZSC01015702.1:0-33274 GCA_013398225.1 Steatornis caripensis
CCTCCTGACCGTTTCCTGCAGCTCGGCCACCTGCCGTACCAGGTCAATGCAATGTGGTTGTCCAGTGACCACCACACAGTGATCACAGCTGACAGAGTGTGCTATGTGTAGTCCAGAAAAAAAAAACAAAACCAAAAGAACAAAAACCACCACAAAAAAGCGTAGAGAATTAAGCACCACTGTGCTTTCCAGTTTGCAGTAGCCTGACTTACAGGCTTTAATAAGCGGGCAGTGGCGTCTGCAATTGTTGTCAAAGCCTTCAGTGTGGTGCAGGATGCCATATATTTAGGTGCCCAAAGGTGGATTTGGAAGCTCAGTGGTACTCACCTGTTCTGCAAACGTCGTCCACAAAATCCAAACCACATTCTGGTAATCCTGCAGGGGGAAAAAAAAATCACATTGAGCTGATGAGTGACTCCGTCCACCACTAAACCTGACACTTCTGTGCAGCATCATTTTTCACAGTCCTCTTTCATCCATACCCTTTGTGCTCTTAGGCCCTCAGCCACACAATATCTTAAGCAAATGGTTTTTTTCCTATTTGCAGCAGACACGATCAACTCTACTGCAATTTTTCTGTGCTTGCACAACCTACTGATACTGGGATTTCCTAAAAACTAGGAAGAAATCAGGCACTAAGACCCCCTTAAAACACTACCGGATTTGGGAATCTTTTCCATTATATCTCAAATTCACCTTCTGACACTTTCTTCTCTTTCATGCCCATGCTGAAATAGGCAAGC
The DNA here is from genome assembly GCA_013398225.1 of Steatornis caripensis. Taxonomy (NCBI): domain Eukaryota; kingdom Metazoa; phylum Chordata; class Aves; order Caprimulgiformes; family Steatornithidae; genus Steatornis; species Steatornis caripensis. Next base: position 744 of record VZSC01015702.1, read on the forward strand.
AATTAACCAAGACACAGTTGAATTTTGCTGCTTCCCAAACACTAATTTTCTGTGGGATGGATTTTCAAAACCTTTCCCCACATTAGAAGCCCATTATCATTTTTGGATGCGACTTAGCACCACTAGACTTTGGTTCCTCACAGAGTAAGTCAGAGAGGAGGTATGTGATCATTTAAAGATGCTCACAGGGGCCAAACTCAATTTGCAAAAGCAGGAAAGAAAATTAAGTCACATTAATTTTCACTGACGTATGTTAATTTATGGAGACTTTAAATTATGAATCTGAAAAAGAAAAGGGAGAAATGGGCTCAGAATTAAAGTAAGAGCTCCACTATAGATAAACCAAGGTACTGAACTGGAAGTCAAGGTTACTGGGCTTTGTTTTCACTCATGCCCCATGCAGGGTTGCAGGGCCACCTTTGGCAAGATAATTTCTGCTCCCCATCTCTAAGCGCTATCCATAAATCCTCTCTCCACTACCTCTCCTTAGACTAGAAAACCCTCAGAGCAGGAATCACCTCAGCATGTTTGTACAGGACCCAGCACAATGGGATCCTGCCCTCTCTAGACAACAGCAAAACCTAATTATAAACAGTGGTAAAAAACCCAACAGCTCTTCCCAAGACCATCAACAAATGCAAAGGAAAAGACCCCAGGACTGTTCCTAAAAGCATCATTTCCAGCACGAAGCACTCCTTAAGGGCAGGAAATACCTGCAGTTTAGAAGTCCGCATCCCTTTGAAGTTTGCCAACCCGGCTGCAAGGAGGTATTTGCCCCAGTGTGAAACACGGTATTTGGCCTTGGCCAGCTGCAACGCAGGGGCGGCTCGGGGGCAGCCTGGCAACCACCGAGGGTACCCTTGCCCAGACGTGGAACAGGGCTCACCATGGTGCAAAGCCACCTTGGTCTTTGCCAGGGGAGATGCTGGTTTTTCTCCCCCCGCCGAAGTGGGCACCTCATAGCTATTCTCACTGAATTCACAGCCCCAAAAAGAAGAGCCTTCATCAACTGGTCCTCATCTGAGGGCTTCCAAACGCTAAAGGGCAATAAAGTTATCCTCAAGTAGTAGATGCAGGGGGGAGGGATTAGTTTCCAAGCTCAAGGAGTGTAAATCCACTTTCTTGACCTCTTTTGGCTCTATCTCCTTTGCAGCTACAAGCTTGCCCTCTACCTTTAGTGCCTTTTTTTTCTTTTAACAAATCTCATGAGATCACTCAGAAAGGATTTTTATTAAATCTGGCAAGTCATAGTAGTGTCATAAGAGTGAAAATTATCAATCTGCTGAGCATGGAAGTGAGGAAGAAGGATGAGTTGGAGGCAATCACAAAATGTTAATTTAACAGCAAAGGCACAGCTTTTGAAGGAAAGAACAATATAAGGCAGACAAACAGAAAAAAAAGAAAAAGCGTAGCATGAGCTTACCAAAGAGAGATCATACAACACTCGGTTGGTAGATTTCCCTAAAAAGATAACTCATTTTCTAGATAAAGGACATGCAAGAATGGAGACTATTGAGCCTTCAGTAAGGCATTGGTTATAATGTCACAGGGGAAATACTCAAAATTGATAAAATGGGAATTAGCAGAGGGATTGAAAGCAGCTATGAAACCACCTAAGAGGCAACAGATCGCACTGGGGAGGGACGAACCAGTCTGGAAGGTTAGAATTGGTTTGGGGAATAATTTTCTGTATTATTTAAATTAATAGCCTCTGCATGACTTCTGAAGCGTACTGATGTGATTTGCTGATGATACGACGTTGGAATGAACTGTCATCCCATGGCAAAGACGGCACATTTTGCAGCCAAAATTAGCTGGGGGGAGGCCCGGGGCACGAAGCTGAGTAGGGTCCTGGGTGGTAATTTGGGATCGCTGGTGAAAAAACCTGCTGTGAGTTCACTGATTGAAATGACGGCAGGAAAAGTCTTGGGAGGACAGGCAGATGCTTTCGAAAAAACATAAAATGGTTTTGAGCCACCTGTCTGGAGGTGCTGTGAAAAAGTTAAACCTGCAGAGCTGACAGTGAATGATGGACAGGACTCCCATGGGATGGGCACAGCCCAGAAAGCAGCAGGGAGCTCAAGTGCCACCACGGTCTCCTGTGGTCAAGGCAGGAAAAGGTATAGACTAAGGCTACTTGAGTAGGGCTAGTGGCCATGTCAGTTTAGGAGAAGAAACTAAAATAACTTGCTATGTTTTGCATAGCAGAACAAAAGCTGAGAGGACACACAGCTTCTCCTCGTCTCTCAGAGAAATCCAGAGGTGGCTATTTAAATGAACATTAACATAAGCATGGCTACATCTAACTCCACCATAAATAAATTTATCCAGAAAGCGCGATCATTTCTAACAGGAGACATAGCAGACCCTTGCAGTAGGAATAAATGAGGATGTAATAAATGCAGATTGGGAAAGCAAAGTTTACATGTTCTTTTCCCCACTGCAGCACCTCATTTTCTTTAAGCTGTGGAACCAGCTCAAGGTTCCAATTTCCGGTATATAGTCAAATTGTGACATGATTTTCTCCAAACATTTTTAAACACAGAAATTATTGCCTGTTTTAAACTCATGCTCTTGAAGACTGAGAAAGCCTTTCTCTTGTAATTAAACTTGGATATTTAAGCCAAGAAAAAAAAGCATCAGTGTGATGACATTCTCTTATGCTTCTATAAAAATGACTATATTTATACAATTGAGGCTGAGGCAACCTCCACTAGAAATTGCTTATACGACCACTCAAAAGACAAGGCACATGCTGCTAATGGGGGAAAACTCTCACAAAAGCGTTACTCCCTCACTGATCCTTCAGTCCCGAGCCACCTGGGAGTCCTGCAAAACACCATCCAACAGCAAACGTGAGAACAAGGTTGATAGCTGTACTAAGAACTGGAAAACTCAATACAGGTATTAGTCTTACGGAATGATATAATCTCTACCCTCTCTAACCTTGCTGTGTTTCACAAGCTATAAAGGACCCTTGCTTTCCTCCAGGAGATAAGACACTTCCCACATGTCTATCCCTTTGCAAATGCTCCCACTATGTTATGGGCATCAGCCTATACATTTTCTTTCAAAGATAATTTAACTGGTACACATCTCAGTGAACTTTCAGCAAATGCTTTTAGCTGATACCTAACTTTGCAAAGGGCTTTTTCACCCAGAATCATACTACTATTTTTCAGCTATGTTAGCAGGTTTAACAAAAGGTGCTACTTCTGTTGCCAGCATCCTTTGACCATCAGACAGGATCTCCAGCAAGACTTTCAGGCTGCAGAAAGTGATCTCTACGGGATTTCAAACCGAAAAAGTTGTAAGGGCACCCAGACAAAGATGCAGAATACAGTTGGAGTTTCCTCATTTCTCAAAAAATGCACAATTATTCAGTGGAGAAGTTTTGAAGTTCTAATAATCAGTTTTCCAGTTGTTCGGGCAGGCTTTCACAGCAAAAGTTGCTTCTTCCCATAGCAAGTTAGACAGCTAGCAACAAAACTTAAATCTGGTGTTTTGAACTTCATCTCTTGGGAGAGGTTTGGGTTGCTTTCCAACTTACAGGAANTCAGTTTTCCAGTCGTTCGGGCAGGCTTTCACAGCAAAAGTTGCTTCTTCCCATAGCAAGTTAGACAGCTAGCAACAAAACTTAAATCTGGTGTTTTGAACTTCATCTCTTGGGAGAGGTTTGGGTTGCTTTCCAACTTACAGGAATAAAACACAGTAAAAAAACCTCCTAGGATGCGTAAGGCACAGCAGAAGCTTCGGGCGCCAGCACTCATTTCCTGCTTCATCGCAGAGGAGTTGCTTCATTTCTTGTTATTTATGAAATTTCCCCCCATGCATTTTGACAGTTTCCTCATGACCAAGTCTTCAGAGGAGCTGGTAAAAATGTTCCGACTCAACAAATCATCCTCATGAAAAATGAAATTTCGAAATAAATAAATCCGTTGCCGTCCAAGAAAATGTCACTTTTGACAGGATGGTCAGATTTTTTGTTGATTAATGATAATATACTTCTAAATAAATTCTGGGGATTTTCTGTCCTTAAAAACACACCCTGAACAACAGAAATTTGAGGTTGTTTCCCTTTTACACATTTGTGTCCCATGTAGAATCAAGGAAGGCCAAGAGGAGAAGGGGAAGCATGGACTAACTCTCTGCCTCTCACACTGTGTTTCAAGGTGCTCTTGACAGGAGTTAGAGGAGGAAAAATAATTATCAGTAACTTGTAATGCTCTGAAACGTCCACCATTAGAAACTCTGAAGGCACAGAATTAAATAGATCCCACTTATTAAGCTGTCGATTTTCCAAGTGTTGAAAAGGCATGTAAAAAAAGGTAAGTAGCAAAACAAAAGACACCTAGGAATGCCTATTCCTTTAAATAACAGCAAAGAGGAAAGAGGAGAGGGTGACCAACTCTAAAATGCAAGGACACGGAAGATAATAGGAATGGGATGTCTGGAGAGAGGGAAAATTCCAGTCCCTCCATTTCTCCTTCTCTTTCTGCGTACACACTCATATGTATTTAAATAAGATTGATCTAAGAGCACAGCAGTAGATGTGGATGTTAAGATACAACAGAGTCCCCATGTCCTGGCTTAATTCAAAACGCTACGACCCAGCATAGTCCCTTGAAGGTCCATATATGTACTACATTGCTACATACAGGGCAGAGATACCTACCGGTGCTAAGTCCTGGGGGTGGCTAGAAGAAATCTGCTTTTCTCCAGGGCATAGGTTAGGATTTTGTGAGACTCATTTCCAAGTATGCTGTTTCACAAGGTTAAAACTGCTCAGTCATCCACCAGTTAAACCTGGGATCAATACTAAGAGGGATTTACTACCTGCCTCAGTGCATACATCTGCAGCGATCAAAGCTTGTATTGGAAAATCTGGCACTTTGAGCAGAGTTTTTCTTCTTTCCATTAAGGAAAGGAAACACATTCATTTCAAGGATACAGCCTAGATGTGAACACATGTGAGCCACAGCTATTAATATCTACATCTTCATATCAACATAAACAGCAACGAATACAATCAGTGGATACTTTCAAGACGGGTAAAATTAGTAAACTATAGAATAAACACCTATTTTGGTCTTCCTCCGAAATATTGAGTGTCAGTTGAAGTATATATTTTTCCAGAAAATACATTTTCTAGAAAATTTAGCCCACTTTTCTTAAGTTTATTATGCGAGTGTACATATACGTAAATTCTGAAAGTTTTTGTCAGTTCGGTTTGGGTGCACAGATTGTTCGCAAGCTGCTAGAGACACCACATAGCAAAAACAATCAAAGCCAGGCAGATCAGTCAGTGCTCATCGCACATGGGTTGCCACCTTATAAGTTCTCTTATTTGACAGCTGACACAGACTCCTGTCCCCCGCAAGCCTGGACCGAGTGGCAAAGCCTGCACAGAAAACCCACGTTGCTGCCAATACAACCTTTCGTGCAACCAGGCTGCAAACCACAGGACTGACCTGCGCTTCTCAAACGTAACGGGAAAAATAAGGAGGGCTTAGTGAGCGAGCATCCCTGCAGCCAGAATGTTGTGCACCCGAGCTCTCGGGCTCTGTGCTCGGCATTAGGATGTAGAAGTGAACAGTTTGCTTTTTGCAAATGTGCTGTTCTGTTTGCTTACTTCCCACTCTTTCAGAGAAAATTCCTGCTACTCAAAGTGCTTGCTAGGGTGTGGAAGGCAAACAAAGAACAGATGCGAAGGGAAGGGAGTATATGTCTGACATGGATGCTGTATGAAATCTAAGGCTTCAAAAGAGCTCTGCTGCTCTTCTCAGGAGGAATTGCAGGGAGCTGAGTCCTTTTGGAAATTTGGCTCCTGGAGCCACAGTAATATATGAAAATGAAGCATATTTTCTCCTGTGCTTTAGTTTTATTACTGATTTCATGGGAAACACATTTAGGCCAATTTGGACTGTTTCCCCTCGCAATTCCTACGCTTTCTGCTTGCCACCTAAAGATCTGCAGCAGAAGCAGCAGGAATTTTTCCATTGACGGCAACTTGGGTCTGGATTGGGCTTTCCATTTTCATCTCTCTCTGCTATATAAGCATCTCTCTCTTGCATATAAGCAAGGATGTAAACAAGGGAATGAACAGATTTGCCCCGTCTTTTCTACCAAGAGAAGATTATGCAGACCTCCATTCCCTTGCCTGGAAAAGGTGGTTCACTACCCCTAACAGGTCTCAGAGGATTGATGAGAGAAAGTCAGGAAAAGACTCTAAAATGGCTGACCAAAACCTCCCTACGGTTAGTTTAACCAGTGTGGTCCTCTGCAGGAGGAGAAGGTCTTCACTGAGACTTTAACTTCCTTCCTGCTCCAAATCACTCTTAAGAGTTAAATTTCTCTGTCCAAAGTACAAATTAACACACTGAAAAGACTGACTCTGATGGGATGGAAATGCCAGGTTTATCTACAGAGTCCCAAACACTCTTCCCCAACATGTATTTGCAAACTGGCAGTTGCATAAGAGCAAAAGGAGCCCTGAGAAGTGCGTGTGTGATAATCACAGTGTAATCACTGCTGATGAAACTTGATGTTCTTCCATAATCGCTGTAATTTTAAGTGGATTGAGTGCCATTTAAGTGACAAGAGTGTTATGATGGATGAAATATATACTTCCGAAGTTATATCAGCTTCTTTGACATTCGTGGCATGGAACGCTTAGCGGCATTTAATGTTTGTAAATCTTTAGAAATAAGTTAAATATGTTAATTACCACTGAAAAAATCTCTCAAACTGAAGTACTCAATGACTGTATCACAGTTGTCGTTAGTGCTATATTCTCTTCTTCCTATCCACAAAGTAAGCACGACATATTGAGTCAGTGATTACACTCAGGATTTGCATTTATTTTGATCTGTTAGTCCTTCTAAGTCAATCAGTAAGCTGGCACCCAACTCGCACTGGCTGTTTTCCCCTCGCCCATATTTTGGGCACCCCAACTTACTGGCACTGCTCCTGCCTTAATCTGAACAGGAACCTTGCACGGCTGCAAGCCATGTGCTCACACCCTCATCCTCTCACACACATGGGTTGAGCACGGCAGACAGCAGGTTTCAGCAGAGACCCACAGAAAAGCAGCCCCTGCTTTGCCGCTGTGCCAGCACGCTCAGCAAGCAGGGCACGGGGCATTCCCCCAGCGTTTCCATCCTCTCTCCTAGATGCATCAGATCATCTCTGGCTGTCACATGGGACAAGGATCTGGGACCAAACCCAGTGAAATGGCTACACTGCTTTAATCCAAGCTCAAAAAAACTGGATCAAGAATGGGGGGACACTGAATGTTACCTGATGGTAGCCTGCAACATATCATAGTCAAAACGGGTGACAGGATGAGGCTGGTATTACCAATGGCATTGTATTGTGGCATATGGGCCACAAAGCAGCTTGCTGGAGAGAAACCATCTGCTAGGCATCCCTCAAAGGAAACGCTCCCCATTTCTGCTGCTCCCTCCTGCTGCAAACTCTAGACGACAGATTTTATACCCCAAAGCCGTTTCCTGTCTAGAAATAAAAATCAAATTTCTTCAAATGTAATGTGAGACAGTTTCTCTGAACCAGGAACAGAAGTTATCAGAACAGGGCAAGTGATCGGGGTATGAAATAACTCAGCAACATATTCATTTCTTGGCATCTCAGCAACAATTTCAAAAATTATCCAGGGGAGATTCCTGTCAGGACTGGAGGCAATGAACAACAGAAATGGTAGGTCAAGGCAATTGACTTCTTTACAACTTAAAAAAATTCTGTCTGAAAATTACTTGCGATATTATTTAAGCATTTTAAAAACAGGTAAGATATGAAAATGAAGCAGAATCTTTTGTAGATTAAGCTTTCGCAGACCCTTAGTGATTACTTTGCCTCCCCTCATTACTGGCTTCTTTAGAAGGCAAAATTACTTCATTTTACAAAACTGGCACCTCCAACTTCTTATTTTCAACTAAAGGCAAAGAGAGTTAAGGCCGCATATGCATGACTAGTCTGCAAGAGGCACAAGGTATCTGACTGGTAAGTCAGGCTGTTAGCGCAACTCTTCCTCTCCTCGAGCTTTCAGTAAATTATCCTCAACAATAAGGCCCCAAAGAGCCCCACTCTGCTAACGGGATGAGGAAAGTCAGGAATGAAAACCATAACCCATTTTAAGCAGCACATCGTGCACTGACCAGAATCACGGTTTGCCAAAGCCAACTCCTAGCACCGTCACACTAAGTGACCTGAAACTCATGAAATGAGCTATTAATAAGTTAATGCACTTATTATTTTCTCCGTTGTTATAACTGCCATCAGCTGTTAATTGCAAATTACAAGCTATGATTCCGATTTTTACAATTTGAGCTTAAAGCTCCACTTGCCAGCAGCCTCATTAAATTTAGGGCAGGCTCTAGGCAGGCAGAAGAGCCCAGCTACCTGGGCCTCTGGTGCAAAAGCCTCTGCTACAGGAAAGGGACTAAAGAGCATCCTGGTTTGGCAACAGAAAGTGTGTGCTTCACCTTGAACACAAGCCTGTTCCTAAATTTAAGCACACGCTTAAATGGTATGCTGAATAAAAGCCTTAAATTCCATCCTGCAAACTCTTGGGCATGTTATATTAAAGCAGCTTCATTGACATTGACAGGAATTTTGAAGCTTGAAGTAAACTATTCATGAGGATATTTTCAGGATTGGGTCCTACCCATTTCAGACCAATGAGAGATTCACAATGCTGATATTGCCTTCAGAATATTTCCCTTGTAGGCTCAGCCATTTCCATCAGATATAGACTACATTTTACGAGGAAAGTATTGGCAACTTTGATATGAAGAAAAATCCTCTGGGCTGTATCATTCCCTGTAATAAACTAAACCAAGATAGAAGCGAAATGGAAACCTGGAATAAGTAATGTAACCAAGCTGCATCATAAAAGCTATTTACAGGCTTGAAATAATCAGATCAATGTGTAAGTCAAAAAGTTTTGCAGTTAAGGGCACAGATTTCCAAACCAGCTCAACACAGGAGTCAGAGAGAGGTTCCTAAATGAGCTTAGCCCCCATCTGAAGCTTGTGTAGCTTAATACTGGGTCCTCACAGTTCCTGGCATGGTGGCTACTCTATGCTGAGCACTTTTGAAGACCCAAGGGGTCTGAAATGGCAATCTACTGATCTTTTCACCTCCGTCCTTCACGTACAGTATCGTCCTGCATGGCAGGCAGGCAGGCAGTCATATTTGCCTGTGTTGAAGCTAATGGGAAATAATAATGTTCCTGTTGAAGGCTGTCATCACTAATGCGACCTTGTCTTCATTTGTGCCTCTAACTCCAATCTCTGGACTATTCCATCTGCCCTTCGTAAGACTGAAGCAGCATCTTCATTTGCTCCATCCCACAAGTGATAAATCACTAGCTCAGAAACTTGTTTAATAACATTAACAGGAATACCAGCTGAAAAACCAGGCCTTTACTTATTACTACTTGTACTCACACTCCTGATGCCAACACACGTCTGAGATGGCAGTGGAGAAATTGTTCCCACACCTCATACTGTTTAGTAGTCACACTAAAAATGACAGAAGTACTTGCAGGACAGAGAGTTCACAGAACTGCTTATGTGGTCCCAGTCACCCCGAAAGTTAAGCGCGTACTTCATTCAAAGTATCTGATTCAGCCTACTGCTCTCAATGTAATCCCGCAAAAGCTTACAGCTACGTAATGCATAAAGGATCACCAGATCTGGTTTTCCCACTGAAAGCTGTATTTTTTTGAGAAGAGAGGAGGTACAGGGTATATGGCTCATAAAATACATTACTTTTTTTTAAAAAAAGGAAAGAAGTTAAGAATACTTTAATGCGATGTGCCATTTTCCACAAGGATTTATCATAACCCTTCTGAAATCAGTGGGGACTTTGACATTGACTTTAAGAGGGATAATATTTCACCCTGAGTTCTCAGATGCTGATCTGATCAGGTTAAAGTCTCAACATGTCATTTTCCTGTTTGTAAGAAGAAAAAAAAAACCCAAGCCATTCAATTTTCACAGAGCTAACTCACCAAGACAATTTTCTAAGTTCAAAGACTTTTCATGTTAATCCTTTTCAGAAGCTAATGACTTCATTTGATAATGTCCAAAAACTTATAAGAGAAGTCTTGGTGTTAGATTCTTAAACGTATTTATATAAAATTTGCATCACAATTTCTCCCCCTACCTGTACTTGCTCCAGAGATAGGGTCAAGCACCCAAAAGCAGAAAAAGAGATTATGAAAAATATTTTTCCCCCAAGGGAGTGTCCTGGTTTGGGCTATGACAGAACCAATTTTCTTTCTACAACTTTACTTTTTAGTTAAGTCTCTTCTGAGAGGCTGCACTCTCTGATATTAACTGCATGTTGTTCCAGACAGTAGCTGCTTCTAGCAGTGATAAGGCTCGGTGTTTATAGTTAGTGCTGGAACATCAGCAGGAATGGTATGCAGAAAGGCTCTTGCTTACAGTTACCCCTATGAAGACCAAGGTCCATGATTGCTTCTGCTGACTTTCCTATGTGGGGGGAACGAAAGAGCGGAGAAGGGGTCACACCCCACGCTGTAGTGGGGAGGAGCGGGTCGGACAGGTGACCCAGAACTGACCAAAGGGAGTATTCCATCCCACACACGTCATACTCAGTATACAGCTGAGGGATCACGAGGGTCACTCTCTCTCTTCTATGGCCGGTGTCCAGGAAGAGCTCTGCCCAGTTCTTCTGCCTTTGATCCCCACACGCGTGTTCCTGAATCCAGCTCCTGCCTGCTGCTGAGTGCAGTCCAGGACTTTCTTGGGGCGTGCCCCGCAGTGTCCGGGTGACATATTCACCATCGGGGAGAGGGGAGCTCGATATTGGTTTTGTACTTATTTGTATATTTGTATTTATTTCATTATTATTTTTCCTATTATTACTATACCTTATTACTGTAGACAGATTAAAGCTGTTCTAACTTTTCCAACCTGTGAGTCTTCTTCTCTTTTCCCTTTCCCCCCGCTTTGGGGAGGGAGGGGGTTAACAAAGATCATCTGTCCTCTGTTTAATAGCCAGCCCAGCTTTAAACCGTGACAGACAGAAAATGATAGCTTAAAGGAAACAGGCTTTTGTGGAAAATGAAAATGTTGGTGATTTTCTCTGAAAATTGAAAGTGTTAAACTAGTCACTCAATGAGTTTTTTAGTAGTAGCTTGCCCTGTCTCAGACAGCTATGCAGCAGTAACAGTCTGCAACAAGGGAGCAGGAATCATGGCCACTGCTAGTTCAGCTCTCTGCACTGCTCCTGAGAGTATCTCCCGTGCCATTTTCTCAGGAAAAAATGACCAGAATTACTGAATGAAACATAAAATGAAGTCTGAATAGTTGGGGCAGCAACCAGCGAGGATCTTAGGAGGAAAGCTGATTAGAGATGCAAAGGGAGGAAAACTTTAACAGTTTACGTACACCCTCTTAAGCCGAAAGAGAAACGCTGTTGCCTCTGCTTCCTTGTGATACAGCCAAATTCCTCAGGTGTTCCTGCAGCCACAGAGAGGCTGAAGGGCTTTTCTGTATAACTTAATGGCATACAGTAGCCACATGTCATAGACACATGACTCGTAAGCTCCTTGGAAAATCCCAGTCGACACGACAGTGGTTGTAAGCATAGGCACACAGCCACCAAATCTCTAGTGCCAAATGCCCTGCGCAGATTTGGCCTCCCTGATCTAGCTGCATTATGGGTTTGTTATCCTTACTGCAGGCAGGCCTTTCTTGTCCAGGGAAGGGGTTGCTATAATTTATTTCACAGAGGTGTTCAGATACTGCTTCCCTGGAAACAGCAGAATTTTTGAGAAAAGTCAAGGGGATGTGAATCTGAAATCCGTAACCGAAAAATATGCAGTAAAGCCCATACCTGTTCTCCTTTTGGTCTTGTTACCAGCTACAGTATGTTCATAGTGTACCATTTTAGGTAAGGCATCCTCTTCATCAAAGATGAAAATGGCTTCGGGCAAAACAACCCTCTTTTCCCACTCCAGACTCATTTATATTATCCCAGAGGTAATCTTTGAGAGTTAAAGTGGGGGAGCCCACAGGAAACCTGCAAATAGTCCCAACAAAATTCACTCCAGCATCATAGGGCAGACAGCTCCCAGGGGAGAAGGTGCACTAAAATTGGACCAGGAGCCTTACTGTGCCACATTACTCTCCCCAGAATCAGAAGAAAGAATCTCACCAGCGTAACAGGAACAAAACTTATCCTTTTCAAAGATAACCAAAATGGCTGAACTATAGGTAAGGCTATATGTCACACAAAAAACATTGTACTATGTGCCTGCGCTGAAGTCAGGAAAATTCCTTTTAGGACTGGAAATCTCAGGCTTTACGCTCTAAACCACACCATGAGCCCTTCCCATTCAAATCCAGCAATGAAGTTGGGAAATCAGAAGAAAATATTTGAAGCAAACTACAGGATACACATCCGCTCAACCAGTGCACATTAAAGTAACTCCCCTCCCTGCAGGTGCAGACCTGCCCCATACATTTTACCACTGCTTGAAGTTTGAGCATTTTCCAGCTTGTCTTGTGAGTGAGGCTGGCTTGCACCACACTCCAGCTGGACAAAAACCAGCGCTTTCATTTAGTGAAAAAAAATACCGTGGTCGTGAAATTTGCTTTTGTGGCAGGAAAAAAAAAAGGAGAGTCCTTTTGAAAGCTTTCATTACAAGATGTGAGGTAGAGCCCCCTGATTGAACACCGGCCTCCTAATTAACCGGTGTAAGGATTGTGGAAATCCTGGCAGAAGTCCCTCCCCCCAACCCAAGCCCCTGGCTTATCCCTGGACATTTTGATCTGGAAATGGAAAAATATCAGAATTTTATTGGTTCCCCCTCCAGTCAGGTCAACTCAGAATAACCAAGCCTTTTTAAAAGTCTATTTAAAAACGTTACACACAAACACACAATACAGTTTCGGCCTCAAAACCACACAGACTAGTTTTCAGGATAGTGCTTTGGGGCTAAATCCTGTAAAGTCAAGCAAGGAAAGAGAAAGAGAGGAAGAAAGCAGGAGGGATGGCTTGTAAAGAAAGTGTTTTCTGAGCAGGAAATCAAGACTCCAGCCTGGATATGTTGTTTATTGGTCCCCGGTGTCGAGGTAGCTGATGAAGAGCTTTCTGGAAACAGCAGAGCCTTGAAACATCATATGCACACAAAACTTTTATTTTGCATTTAAAAGCTTTCCTGAAATAGGCCATCATTGTTTATACCAAAGTAACTTCTCTCAAATGGGAATTTTCTTCTGGATTTCCTACACTATTTACACAAAAAAAAGTATTTTTCAAACGTGGCTTGAATGTTTTCTGCTTCAGGATAAAGCCACACTAAGGCAACCGTTTATATATATCTGCCCATATAACTGCTCTTTGGAATTCAATTTAATTTCTGCCCTTACTTTTAATAACTTTTTAGATAACAGAAGTTGTTTCTCATTTCAACTGCGCCTCACTTTAGAGTCACATTATTTCCTCCCGGCCATCAGACTGGTTTGTTTTTAATATACTGCTGCTTTTCAACAGCCTTTCTGGGCCTTGAACTTTGGCAAAATTTCACTGTGATTAACAATATGCTGTTCACTTACCTTCCACCCTTGGAAGTGTCAAGCTCATATTTTTTTGGTGCCACTTTTCACTGTGTTTTTTTTTAAATTCATTTAGCAAATCAACTAACCTCTGCTCCAAATGCTACAATACTTTACAAACCTAGAAAGCAGTTGGTTTATTTTTCAACATCAGGTACTCTTCACCCTTTGAGATTATTAAGCATGGTGGCTGTCATGTGTTTAGCTAGTGTTTAGACAATGCAGTATTCAATGTCAGAAGATTTTTCCAAGAGAAACCAAAATTATATTGGCCAGCTCTCAGAGCCCCCAGCATTTCTTGGGAAAATCAGCAATGGTGATCCTTGCCACCTCCAACAAAACGTATTTTTATCGGTCTTTTCAAAGGCAGATCCATAGCACCAACCCTATAATTTCATGGAGAAAAAATTAATCAAAGGGAAGGGGCTTACAAACCAGGAGACTGGAGCCATGGACACCATGAGGGGAAATCCAGATTGCCAAAAACCAAAGTGAGGGCTTTGCTTAGGGCATAGTTTTCAGGGAGAGAAGCTGCTCCCTCTGGACCTTCCCACCTCTATGGAATGCGCCCCGGGGACGCTGCTGCTGCTTCTCATTTTGCTTTTTGGCTGAGCAGAGCTTTCAATAAACCCATCTGACTTCAAGTGATGTCCAGTACAAACCTCTTTTTCTTCCTCTTCTTTCTCTCCCCTTTCTCCTTTGCCTGTAAATCAAAGAAGAAAGGATCAAATGGACAAAACAACAAAGTGGTAAAGTGCTCACTTCAGGGCTGTAGCCAATCTAATTAATTTTTCATTTAGGTCTGATGTATTAGAGGCCAATCAATCAAGGATTATGTTTACAGAGTTGTAGAAAGAGAGGAGACCGAGTCCTCATTTGTTGTCTGGGCTGTCCAAACTAGTCAGTTAAACGATCCTGGGGGAGATCATAAAGGATATGAATAGGTTCTTGTAAGTACCTTTCTTTTAATTACAGACCAAACAGTCAACACTTCCCGCAGTCCTTGACTTCCCGCCTGAAGGGCAGAGCTGGCTTCCTGGAAGCCAGATGGACGGTGGAGACTTCTGCCACCCACCTTTGGGACAGCACAGAGTTGCACGAAGTCATACGGTACGGAATAGCCCACTGGCCAGTTTGGATCCGTTGCTCTGGCTGTGCTCCCTCCCAGCTTCTTGAGCACCCGCACGCCAGCAAGACGCGGGGTCCTTGATCTCTTAGCAACAACTCAAAACATCAGTGAATTATCAACGTCCTTGTCATACCCAACCTCATTCTAAAGCCAAAACATAGCTCTGTTCTAGCTACTAAGACGAAAATTAACTCTATCCCAGCCAAAATCAGTACACTGTGAAAACCAGAAAAATCTGTTTAAGAACAACCATACTCACGGACTACAGCGATGTGTGGCACCAACACCACAGATCAAAACACACATCTTGATTTTAAAAGAATAGGTAAAAATTACTTGTTCTCGAAGGGATGGTGATGCCATGGCAGAAGGCATTTACTCAGGGCTTGCAATGTTTTTGCTGTCAGTTTCTTCTGGTTTACTGATTTTTTTTTCTTTCTTTCTTTCATACAGAGCTGTCTTGCCACTTTAGGGGAAGGTGCAGTAAACGTAACGGCTGGTCCCAGTTCTGAGGCCCAAGTTGTATTTGTGCCCTAAAACTGGACCTTGTGTGACATCGAAGGGGTGGCTGGTAGACTCTTATCAATATCTAGGCAAGCACAATACATACGTAAAGCTTCTATTGCTTAAATGTGAATATTACAAACTAGAGATGGATGAGCCTCTAGTACCGCATTTCTGCAAACCGCAGGAGACCTAGCTTCATAAATCGCACCCAGTGAACTCCTGAGAAGTTTAAGCAAGCAAATTGAAGAGGAGTAGCTTTTCCTTGCCTCCTAGGCACTAGCCACCATCAAGAACCCATTGGTAGTTAGCTTTTCTTGATGGTCTGTGCTGGAAAATAAGGAGTCGGGTAATTTGACCCCACTCCAGGAGCTGCCATGAACCATGGTGTGGCTTTCCTCCACTAAATGCATGTGATGAACCTGATCTACGGACAGGAATAATGGCTCTGTGGCAGATGGGGATGTCTTTTGGGCTTACGCAGGTGCATCCGCATGAGCATTTGTCTGGCAGGGGAAAATGTGAATCCACAGTTCCTCTATGCAAGGTGGCAGCTGCGCAAAATCATGCCAATGGAGAGCAGTAACATGATGCTGTGTGGCTTGGTGTCTGCTGTAACAGGATTCACGACGAGATGGGTGGCTATCAGTCCCCAAAGCCATAAAAGAAATCCCTATAGGCTCTAATGAGCAATCCTCTTCCAGTCACATTAGAGTTGTAATGCTGTATATGGGATTTAGCCTTTTAATTACCAATTTGGAATAAAGCTTTAATCCAGTGTTCGTGTGGTTAAAAGGAAAGTGCTTTTGAAGTGACATAAATCCAAATTGTTGGGCTGAAAAAGTTACTTTAATCCTTGAGCATTTATACTACCATTTTTTTAATACGACAAAAAAAAATTGATTAAAATAAAGCACTTAAATAAATAAAAAAAAGAACAAGATGGCAGAGTATTAACTGCCTCCCATTTGTGAAGCTATTGATCAAAATCACTAAGGTGCCAGTAAAAAGTCAATCCAGCCCTTCCTGGCAAGAGCTGTCAGCAATATCTTGAAAAACAGCGGTTTCTTATTTTTGCACTTGGGACCATGCAGGATGGGAACTAAATGCAGTTGTCAAGAAAAGTGCTTTGTTCTCTTTGCTTTACTCAATCACCCGTGCATCCTGTCTTCTGGAAGACCAGTTGGGTATTTCCCACCAAATCCCTCTATCAACTACCTAGATCCCTTCCTGCCCTGCAGTCACTTTTGTTGGGACCTGTCCTGGTTTGGGCTACAACAGAACCAATTTTCTTTTAGTAACTTTACTTTTTAGTTAAGTCTCTTCTGAGAGGCTGCACTCTCTGATATTAACTGCATGTTTTTCCAGACAGTAGCCGCTTCTAGCAGTGATAAGGCTCGGTGTTTATAGTTAGTGCTGGAACATCAGCAGGAATGGTATGCAGAAAGGCTCTTACTTACAGTTATCCCTGTGGAGACCAAGGTCAATGCTTGCTTCTGCTGACTTTCCTATGCGGGGGGAACGAAAGAGTGGAGAAGGGGTCCCACCTGCAACCCCGCGCTGGGGAGGAGTGGGTTGGACAGGTGACCCAGAACTGACCAAAGGGAGTATTCCATCCCATACGCGTCATACTCGGTATACAGCTGAGGGATCACGAGGGTCACTCTCTCTCTTCTATGGCCGGCGTCCAGGAAGGGCTCTGCCCAATTCTTCTGCCTTTGATCCCCACCCCTGTGTTCCTGAATCCAGCTCCTGCCTGCTGCTGAGTGCAGTCTGAGACTTTCTCCGGGCATGCCCTGCAGCATTCAGGTGACATATTCGTCATCATGGGGGCGGAGCTCAATATTGGTTTGTACATATTTTTATATATATTTCATTATTATTTTTCCTATTATTACTATACCTTATTATTGTAGACAGATTAAAGCTGTTCTAACTTTTCCAACCTGTGAGTCTTCTTCCCTTTTCCCTTTCTGCCCGCTTTAGGGAGGGAGGGGGTTAACAAAGATCATCTGTCCTCTGTTTAATAGCCAGCCCAGCTTTAAACCATGACAGGAACATCAGGGCAACAGAGGCAGGCTTTGCCTATAGTCAGTTCTTATTTACTAGACACTGAAATAATCAGCTGCACAAAACACAAGAGCATGACATTTACTCATCCAAAGCAATGCTTTCTGCCTCACTGTCTTGCAAATATTTTGCAGGCTGGCTTGAAGCTCACCAAGTCTCTTGTTCCTGGAGTGCCAAGACTGGGAGCAGGCCTGGTGCAGGGAAGCGTAGACAAGAATGGTACATCAGGTGTGCTCAAACATCAGGTGGTGTGCAACAAAGCCTGAAGAATGGGATAAAAGATGTGGCAGTGGTCATGTGAAAGATGACAGTGGACCCTCCACATGGAAATGGACCCTCCAGAAGATGAGTTTGAACTTATGGAGGTTGACTAACCTCCAACAAAGGTGGCAGGGCACACAAGGGACGTATTAGCACATCAGGCCTGCAAACGTCTCCTGGCCGTCAGTAAAAGACCCGCAGTTTCAAATGTTGCTTGAGCCCTTCTTCCCAATCCTGCACTGTCCCTCTCCCTAGCCCTGGAGCCTTCAGAGGTAGTTTGTTTTCTGAATGGAGTCCCAAGGAAGAGGGATGAGAGGGGCCTGACTTCCCTGGGCCTATTGCACGGGGATGATGCAAACCCGTCACAGGGCCACCAACACCACTGGGGATCTGTAGGTAGATTTTATGCAGTCTGAGACCAAGAAGCCTCATGGGGCATTGCTGCCTTCAGCTACCAAATGCGTGGCTGAAGGTGGACTCAGATCCCCTCCCCACCCCACGACAGTGCACGAAGAATAACGTCAGCTCAATTAAAGAAGTTATATAGAAATGAAAGACAAAGAGCAAATGACTCAATAAGCCCTCTCTTCTATGTGTTCATGGCTGCAAGCCCCAACAGCACCTCCATACCTGGCATACACAGCCTTCCTAAGCTCCTTAACCAAGAAATACAGAAATAGCACTAATGCTGCAGTGAGACAGGCATACAAATCTTGCAGATTTTTAAAATTTAGTTTAAAGTTACAATCATCAGCTTCGGGCCCTCCAAGGAGCAGAGGAGGGGGTTTGCTTTGAGAGACATCCTTTACTCTTAGTCCACATCTGAAAGACACTCCTTGCAACCATGAGGCCCAGAAATTTATTCTTCTTGAGAATAAACATTAACAACTCATTTCCAAAAAAGCTGAATTTTTCACACTGGCCACATCAGCACATCAAGCAGGCCATGTGCATCTGGGAGGATAGCTGATTCACATTTCGGACAGAGGGCCTTATGCAGCTGCCCAGACTTGTCACATCAGAGTTCTTTAGTTATGATTTTAAGTAGAAACCTGCAAAACTTTATTTCTCATAACAGCACGTGGCACCATACAAAGCTAAATTGCTTCTGTGCGTAGTTGCCTACTGCTCTTTCATCATGACTGCTCAATCTGTATGAAATCGGAACAGGAAGGAAAAAATGCCATGGAGATGAAAGGAAGAAGGAAACTCATTCCATAGTATGATAATCCAGTTCAATATAGAAAAGAAATTGCTACCCACCAACAGCAGATGTTCCTTACAGTTCACAAGCACCCATCAAACGTTAAGTCTTTGGTCATACACACAATTCCTTACAGCTTTGATCTCTAATGTTAGCCACGTAAGTAATTCCAGTTACTTATAAAACAACCTAAAAACAGGCACCTGTTGTTATTTGAATTAGAACAGGGCATACAGATTCCGGGTAGGGATTGGAGCTCAGCTCTTCTAAGAGACGTACAGGGCACCTGCACACACACAGAAAAATGGACTGACTACCAAGAGCTGTCAACTACAGGGTTTTTTCCTTCAGTTCCCATAGCAATATGGACTTCATCTCATACATCACAGGCTCACCCACCCTAAACAAGTTCAGAGGACCTCGTCTCCAATGCAACTTGAAGTAGTCAACTATGCTGAAAGACCTTAAAAACACCTTCAAGACTCTGCACTGGATTTCCCAAAGAACTTGGTTCATAAACATGCTACTCTTTCATCTGGCTGTGCTTCTCTGTTACTAATGCCTATTTGAAGACAAATCCTGATTTTAATTAAACTGGATATCACATAATTTATCTGACTGCCATCCACTGTATACTTCATGACTGAATGAGTACTCATTTAGGAAGGTAAAAAAATAGCTGAGTTTTTGCAACTGCTCAGCTATACCACTACCCCGAGGGAAGTCCAGAGGACTGAAATCGCAGCAGCTCCTAATATCTGGTCTGTGTCTAAATGAGAGCTGAGCTCCCAAATGGTCAGACCCTGTCAGGACCACCAAATTCATCTTAAATTCTGACCCAGATTACACACGGAAAGCTGAACTCCTTTAAGCTAAGCACATGTAGTTGATAGACTTGAGATTTATACATTTTTTTCAATAGCAGAAGCAGCCTCTTTATTACTAATACAGTTTTCAAAACCAGCTTTTAAGGAATGAGAATTTGGATGAAGGAAACACGTTTCAAGCAGTTCACCATATGCGACCTGTCATCAGAAGTGATGGATTAACCAGAACATGCATTTCTTTGACAGCATAGCTTGAAGGGCTCGGTGAGCTCAAGTTCTTTTCCCCTCAATCCTGACAGCCTCCGTGAGAGATTTCTTTTTTCCTCCCTCAGCCACATTTACAATGTGCCTCACAAACTCCACTGCAACTCCCATGCACCCAATGAATTGCTGTTGTCCTCCCAGTCCGAAATCCATTCACTCCCAATGGCCAAACTAATCGTGCCAACCACCTAAACAAAGTAGCTCGTTCATCTGGGTTTCGTGGTATCAACACACCATTTTTCTGTCATTTGAAAGGATATGGTAGAAGGACTGTCATTGTAAGACTATAACTCTATGCATATCCCATGTCGGAAAGCTTCCCTGCTGCTGGACAGCAAGAAAGTTTCAGACATCATTAACCATCAGAGGCCATCCATTATTTTAATGAGTCTGCTGACGAGCACTGTTCCCTGATAAAAGGCACATGGAAGACAGTAGCCCTCATTATCTCCCAAACAGAAGCAAACTGCAAAAGGGAAAAAAAAAATCCTTGCACAAAACCCAGAGATATAGCCTGCCTCTGATGTAATGTTTTAATCCTGTGAAGACAGAGGCAACGGTAATGTTGCCATTTTCCCAGCAATGAATGACAGATGGTGGAGACCACTCTCACGGCGATGTTAAAGGTGGCATAGTATCTGAAGCTACATGCTTTGACAGTCTCCATCCATTTGCAAAAGTCATCTTCAGAGGAGAGAAAGGTAGAACAAGGAGCGCGCACAGGCTCACTGTCAGCAGAAGAATTAATTGCCCGTAGTAAGACTGACTCCCTCCTCTTCGTTCCTACTCTGTATCAAAGACACATGTCAAGTTTTCCCCTCTGAAAGCACTTTTGCAAAGAGATAAGGGAATTACTCTTAGCTAGGCCAGCACAAGTGGCAGGTCTTCGGGAAAAAGAGTCCTAATCCACAGTCAGGCACAATCCAGGGCACAGCAGCACCGCTCACCATCCCCAGCTGCCTAGTGAGGCTCCTGCTGAGCATCTGCCACCCAAAATGCAGGGCAGGCAAAGCTCTGCCAAAAACTAACAGAAGCACTGACTGTGGCTTCATAATTTCAGATCCCCTATGCAGAAGAGGATGAGATACGGCAGGCTGCAAGAAACATCCTTGGGAAGGCACAACAGAAAGGAGGGAGTGGAGGGAGGAAAAACAAAGATGGATGCAAATAGCAGCATTAACAGACTCAAAGAGCAGGAAAGACTACAGGTGGCCAGAAGAAAGGCCCCAGGAACCTCTGAACATGCAGCATTTAAACATGTGGACTCTGTGTAGACCTCTGAAGTTTAACACTTCTGGCCTCCCAATACCATTGGACATCTGGCCAGAGGATTAGAGAGATTACTGAGCTGTGAAAAACTCAGCAGCAATACATATGGATGCGGTAGAACTAGTTTGTTAGCAACAAAGATAAATACAGGCCATCCTCCCCATGTGCCCCACGCTGATAGAATCCCTTCAACAGCCCTCTAAGGTGGGCTTAAACGCTTTGGCAGCCAAGAAGGGTCTCTATCGACCTCACCTAGTGAGCCCCCATACATCATATTTGAGCCCCTAAACAAAGCACCTGGGAAGGAGCCCATGGGTAAGGGCTGAAGAAGGCTCTTGAGTTGGTTGCAGTTGCAATGAAAGAAATTAATAAGCCAAAATTAATAAGCTGAAATGCCCGTTTTGTTTGCAGCAGATTTGCAGTGGGACTCAACCCAAGAGAGTCCCTGAAATGGCTGCCAGTGTGCCCAGGGTAATCGTGCCGGACAGATTACTGGCTGAAAGGTTAGCTAAGCAAGAGTAGTTCTGAGTGGAAGCACAAAAAGAACACGTTACAGAGGTCATAAAAGCACTAAACCTATTATCTCAGTATGTAATAAACATCATCCAAAGCAAAGAGATTATAACGCGCAAGAAGAACTGAAAATCCTGATGTGCCAAGTTATTTTCAGCTAATCTGCATAAATACAGTAAACCAGCACATTAGCACATAGGATTAAAGTGGAACCTCAAAGCCAGGTAGTTTTGTTTCAAGAGCAAAGATGATTGTTTCCAGCATCAGAAAAGCAAACACAGCACAGCCTACTGAGGTGCATCCTGCACTCCTACGTCTGAGGCAACAAAATATGTAAAATGGCTTGGCTATACTCTTCTCAGCTGTGTGTTGAGTAAAGTGGGATAAGCACAGAAAATAATTACACGAACCATCTAGACAGAGAGGCTTGCAAATAAACTCCTCTATAGTCTGGACCTCTCTTGTTCACTCCAAAAGCTTTCACACTGTCAGCATGGCTTGTTTGAGGCCTGCCCCTAGCCACGCCTAGCCACTTCTCCATTTTGGCAGCCAAAGCACAACGAAAGGACAGGGAAGGGACATGTGAAGCTGGACTGGGAATCAGCACAGTGAGATCCCTTCTGTTTCCATTCCTAACCAACAGAAGTCAGGTATCAGTGGCAGAGCACTGCAGNTGGCAGCCAAAGCACAGCGAAAGGACAGGGAAGGGACATGTGAAGCTGGACTGGGAATCAGCACAGTGAGATCCCTTCTGTTTCCATTCCTAACCAACAGAAGTCAGGTATCAGTGGCAGAGCACCGCAGAGCAACCTTTTCTCAGCTTACAAGCTATGCACTAAGGTACCAAAGTGTAGCAAAAGCATCCAACAAACCTCTTAGCCCAATGCCTACACAACGATACAGCATCTCCAGCAGTAATGTCCAGCAAGGAACAGGCAAGTTGAGAGCCAAGAATCCCCTGGATTATTGACCATGGATACAACTCTTCCTCCTGCAAAGTCCCACATGAAATTCAGGCTCTGTAAAGAAAAAACATGTACTAAAATATTTGTTATGCAAATGAGATTAACAGAGAATATGACAGAGTCTGACGAGACCATTCTGGCTGTGTGAAGCTAGAAAAATTTACCTAATTAATTTAAGTGTGCTATTTTGATTTCACTCCTGTTAGACATTTAGACAACTTCACAACATCAGTATCTATCCATCCATCCTCCCCAAGTATATGAAGAACTGAAGTTATTCTTGCTATGAAGACAGGAAAACAAACCTATCACAGACAGTTTTGCACTCAGACCCTACAGATTGCAGCCTGAGAAGTTCATGAACCAGCTCTAGGCTTTATGATCACTGTCTAGATTCATCTGTTACCGCTTAGAGTCTGTTGTCTTGGAACGTATAGATCCCCTTCTGCTCTTTTGGGCTCACCTGCTTCTATGTAAGCTTACAATATTTATTTTTTATGTTGCCTCAAGGGGACTTGCGTGGCGTTAGGAAGTCCGCTCTTTGATGGTTATTCGATAGGCACGCAGGAACTTAGGTCAATAGACAATAAATTATTTCATTCAGCCTGGTATAGGAAGGAAATACCATTTATACTACGCATTACATTAAGCAGATGTTCCTTTTCATTAACTAAGATACACAGCCTGGCCATCGCTCCCATTACATGCGACGATAAATAACTGTTGAAACTGTTAGTTGGAGGGGAGTTCTGATAAAGATGAGGACCACTTCAATGATCCTGGATCATATCCTATGTAAAATCTAAAAGTGAAGACACATGCAAAACTGCAATGTAAAGTCCCCTGAGTCTTCACTCCAAAAATCACTCGTGGAGTTTTCATTCTAGTAAGCAGATGAAGTGCTGTTGATTGGGCTAGTTCAAGTTTTGTTTTGTTCCTGGGACTGTGTCAGACTCTTTTTCCTCAAAGAGAATGCTGAAGCTTTTCAACAGCTGAGAGGATTCTACTATCGGAACACCCCCATGGCAGGAGGACCTGAAACAAATCGGCTCCTCGCTCCCTGCTTGTTTTGACCCCTTTGCACAAGCGACAGTCTGGAATAGCGAAAACAATCTCCAGCACAGAGAGACAAAGGCTGCAAAGCTTTTCTTTCACATCAAAAATATCAAGAAAACAGTAAAAACTCCTACATGCCCATGCATGAGCCTCAATGTAGCACAAGGCGTGATGCCCCAAGAAGGCAAATGGATAGATACAGTAGGTATCCACCATGTCCCAGGGAAAATCCCATTCCCCTGCAATTAGGTGGGATCTCAGCGCCACGCAGAGTTTTTGATGCTATTTTTCTTACTCTGTGCTGAAATAAATGTGTTTGTCTACAGGGACATGCAAGAAAAGGGAACAAGGAGTTCTTCAAATGCGGCCTTTGTGGCATTCTGCCTAATGATTCACCTGTCTATTAGTCACCTAATTTCACAGTTCATAAACTTTGAAGGTTTCAGTTATGAACAGGTCCAGTGGTCCTGGGATAAGAAAGTACTCGTCTTCCATAAAGAACAAGAAACCAGGTTTACGTGATGCTGCTCTCAGCTGGTTTCAATTCTAAAATGTACGTATGTGTGAGAAGAGAGGAAACCCGTTCAAGAAATCCCATCAGCCCCAACACCCTGCCATCCTAATGGGAGACACACCTGCCTGCATTGTCTTGCTTGCTAAGAAACCAAATGTGTTCATTTTCATACACTTTCGTAATAAAATTGCATTTTCTTACGGATAATGGCCTACAGCTGCAGCCCGAGCATCAGACCCAATGCAAAGCTGTGTATTTATGGCACCACTTCCATCGCTATGGAAGTTTTTCCTTCACCGGAGGCTTAGTCTGTCTCCTTGCTGTTTACATATCTAGATAAGGGATTTGAGCTGCACATTTAAAAGCTTTGTTGCAAAAGCAATGTAACTGGAAAAATTAAATTGTAACATTATTAGCAGACTGTGATCCTATGTCACGGATGAGGTGCCCATGGCATGAGGCTTTCTATAACAAGAGAACATTAAAAAAGTCACAATAGGAACTCATCAAGTTCACTACTCCTGTTTCTCAGGAGGATTCCTGCTCTTCTGTAATCAATAGCTTTATGCAAGCAATGACTTAAATAGGAAGAGTTAAAAGAAATTTTATTCCAGAAATGTTTTTTAAACCCTGGTAACAGTTCACTGTTAATTTCCCTGGGCATATGAACAAAATTACTTTGAAAATGCAAGAATCGGCTGGCAAATGTCAATGGCACAGTAATGGATACATCCTGGAATTTGCCCTATAGGCAGAAATTCATTTGCCATCACCCCTCAAGCAAAAGCCTGAGTAAGCAGATGGATCAGTAAGGTAAAGGTCAACATCTGTGTTATGCTTTGGGACAAATGGGGGAAAAATGAACGCCCAGATGTCCCCAGACACTTTAGGTATATTCTTACCTTCAGCCTCATATCAGCTGCCATGACTAGGGCTAGCAAATACCTGCTTTTGGTTTGCATGACCTGCCACCAGCCAAAACATGGCTGGGTGCCGAAAGGCACTGGAGAAGCTTTAGCTCACGAAGGAGAAGGAGCAGTCAAACAGAGAGTGTGCTCTGTAAAAGGTGGAGAAGGGCAAGAAATGTTAAAACCTGTGATGGCAAGGGGCAGGCCTGTCTGGAAAGAAAATATTTGGAGGCTGAAGGAAATCAGTTGTGCTGAGGATCACAAAAAAGCAGCTGTGTGAAAAGAGAAAGGAGAATTATTTGTTGAATTGCTCAAAACAGCAGAGGCCTGAGGTATTTAAGAAGACCAAGTAGGAAGCACAGAGGGCAAGTGAGCTCCTACATAGCTCAATGTCTAGCAGTCTTCCCCACTGACCAGGAACTCATGCCTGGAGCTCTTACGTATTTGACAGAAGAGCCCCTCAGTGGCTCAGGACAATACAAACCAAATCATTACAGCCATAAACTTTTATCCTCAAAAAGTGTTTTTCCGTTACTTGAAAGCACAAGACTAGAAATAACACCCAGCAACAGAAATATATTTCAAAAGGCTACCTGGTGCACTGTTGCTGTTTGGTCCTCAGACCTGGGGCATTCAAAAGTCTGCTCTTCAGAAAGAGACTGCCCGAGTTCGGGGATATGCCAAAAATCAGAGTCTTCCATGGATGAACTGCATATCACCTGATACGCAAATGGTGATCCACAGATCTTCAAGCTTTTTGATCCCAGTTCTTTGAGATATTGCGGTGACATTTTAGAGACGCGCCACCACCACTTGGAAAGGAGGGTGGACTGAGATTTCTTCTTTCATACTTTCTTTCTGTGATAATGAATGACAAATATGCTTTGGTGACTACTGTTCAGGAAAAGAATAACTGCCATTTAAAGTCTTGGTCAAAATGTAGGCTTCAAAACAAGCAGCTTGATATTTAAATAGGCAACCATTTAGTATGACAGACAAGTCCCGTTTTTCTAAATTAAGCATGTTAGGTTAGACTCATAAAGCACTATTTGGATTTTTGAGAAACATTGGAAATGTGATGGAAGCTATATTTGCAGTCCACCAATGGCTTCTGAATTCTCATTATCTTCATAGATGGGCTAAGTCATTTAGCACTGCAATGGAAAACAAATCTTTTCAAAGTTGAGCCTCCAAAGGTTAAAGGAGATGAAACATTTCAGTAATGTCGCAAGCAATTTCTTGAAAACACATGCAAAAATATCAAAATAGATGCCATTTCCAAGAATAAAATAAACTATAGGAAAGAATGCAAATTGACAAGTGTCATTATTCTTTCCTTGACCAGTCCTTGGTATCTCTCAATTATCCTACTTTTTTTTTTTAAAGGATGTTGCCATAGTGATATTACAGAACCTGCAAAACTGTCCCAGCTATTCATCATCAGAGATTAAAACATATTATGAAATGGGTTTTAATATATTATAAATTATACATACTGCAATACCGAATTCTATTATAAAACAGGCTTTAAATAACATATTGTGGAGCTAGAGTAGCTGTCCCACAGTTCAGGTGGAAGATTGCTTTGTATTATAAAGTCTGATTTTTCAGTCTTGCTAATGGCCCCAAGGAGTCATCCACTATGAAATTTTATCTGCAGGCTTTTATTCATTGCCACAATTCTTCCGAGCAGCTGAGGCTGGAGGGAGACACAGGGTGAGATTCAGTGCCACTGCCTGGGCACTCAGTGTCATTCAAGATGCTGTAGTGGAGTCGAGCCTTTCATGTGGGGCCAACACAGGCAACAAAGGAGCTACGGGAGAGCTCTGCTTTTCTGGAGAGCAGCTGGAGGCCAGGAGAGATGCCTCTAGATGCCTGTTTTAGACTGAATTGAGCCAAAGAAATGTATTTTACTTTACTCCAGGGAAAGTGAGGTTAGAAAGCAAACAACCAGATTTGCTTTTAAAAAGGGTCTTTCTGTAGCATTTCTTTTCCCTGTGTTTAGGAGGGCAATAAGGAGTCACACAGGGAAAGAAGCCTGAAATTCCCCCCGAATTCTTCGTTCCATCCCATACGGTGTCACACTTAGTAACTACAAAGCCGGTTTTAGTTTCTGGGCTGGAAAGAGCCTCTACAGATCTACAAGAAGGAAGATCTCTTCAATTCTAGGTCACAGCCACGAACCACCTGATTGTAAAGTAGTGAGATCCCTTGTATGCACTAAAAGCAGGACCCCACTGTATGACCTTGGAGATAGCTGGGTTTGCACCTCAGTGCTACAGTCTGCTGCGAGTATTAATTCATCCAAGAGGATTTTATTCCTGCAAGAGCAAAGAGGTATAGAGGCAAAAAAAGCTCTCCCAAGTCCCCAGACTAGCAGAGGCCTGCAGTCGCTGGCATAGAGATGCTTGCAACAGCAACAAAGACCTTAGCTTGCACATTGGTGATAAATGGCACATTGAGCATAATTTGCACACAATTTGCACAACATCGTTGAGGCACATAGGTTCCAAAGCACACACCAGTTTGAAAGCACACACTGCTGCCTTATGGACACAGGCTGTGAGCTCTGGAGGAGGCAATTCCTGTTGCCTTTTAGAGCAACATCCAGCTGCTTACATGGCTGCAGAGCCCACGTCAGCACTACCACAGAGCAAGTAATCCAACAAATAACAATTATTTCTAACAACAAAATTTCCTTTGTCAAGCACCAACTTCGAAATACTTCGCCAATTTTATACCCACTTTACATTAATATTTTCAGCTTAAAAATCACTGCTTGCAAGAATTTGAATTGTTAAAGTACAAATACTTGCACAATCCCAGGAAACACAAACAGGGACCCAAATGTCTTATGAGTTCAGTGCCAGCTCCAAGGTGTTTTCATTAACGGTCAACTCTTCTATGTGCTCCTCAGCGGCTGGATGGCTAGTGGCCATGACACACCTAAGTGCTTCATACTGGAGGATTTATGCCATTCTTCAACGTGCCGTGTCAAATGCGGTTTTCCTGATTGCATTTCAGGATTATGGCTTTGAAGCCAGCAAATGATAAGGGCAAGAATGCTAAACAGACCGTGTCTCTTAACAATAGTCATACTGATTGTGACTTGCTTGCTGTCTGTCACCCTGAGACACAAGGGGCTGCGCGCTTCACTAGAGCCAAGTGGTGACTTCTTTTCCCCACAGAAATTCAATGTCTTACATATAGAGGGCTCAACATGACTCAGAGCTCACCAGAGCGCTGCATAAATCTCTATGGCATTTACTGTTTTTCCGAGCAACAGACAAGTTTTTTCCCCAACTGGCTAGTGGAGCAATGCATTTCATTAACCTGGCTTTTATTCATGTCAGTTTGAAAGGTCAGAACCAGTTGCCTGAAATAATTTCCTCATTTTAACAATGACGTTTTCCTGCTGCATCAGGCACTGCTGAAACCTCAAAAAATAAACATTATGCTTATAGGTCCCTTAAGCATGGTAAACTCTCCATCTATCTTGCAGCTGCCAAGCAGGAGGATGGCTCACACAGTCCTCCGTTTGCTGCTGCAGATACACTACTTCGGATGTAAGCTTTACCAGCCTTGTCTCTAGTTTTAATCACACACCTTGTGCACATGACACACAAGAGCCCTGACATTATTTGGGCTCATCCAAAGCCTCTTCAGGAAACTGTATTTGACTTGTGTGATCTGTAGGTTGTTTATGCCCGTATCAGAAACCCATCCTAAATAAACTCTGAGCTTGAGGTTTTTATGCTCTTACACTATCCAAGGGTTCAAATAGTCAACAACTTTCCCTTCAGAAGACCACAACCAGAGCCAACCGAGTCGATCAATTTGCTTTGCTCCCTTGCCCTGCCTCACGAGCAGGACTCATGCTGCTCCCTTAGACTATGTGGCATTGTAGGTCAGCATTTATTGCCTGAAGAGATGTAAATAAAGATATAAACTTTATAGGAAGCTCAGTCTACTTCTGGGTAGACAAAAACTACAAAGATTTCTCCCTAAACCAGACTACAGTTTAGCGTGTTATGGTCTTGTCATTCTTGACCGTCTTTCTGCACTACCTTCACCAGTATCACTGTCGTCCTTGGTCTGCAAGTAGCATCTGCTCAAAATAACAAAAATTGTCACTTCTACTTGATGTCTAATTTCAAAAGCAAATTCCTAATTCATACAGGAATTAGGAATTATAGCATCCTCAAATATGGAGGCCAAATCAGGATGCCCATACTTAGGGGCACCTATGATAAGGATCAGGCTTCTCTTTGGCGTTCAAAAACCATGAGTTAATGCTGAAAACTCAGGCTTGTTTTACCAGTACTATCCAACACAGGGATAAATCAACCCATGATTTTCCCCAGTTCTCTCCAGCTAAACTAAAAATCCCACTTACATTGAATCAGAAGTCTTTTGGGACATGAGGAAAAATGAAGACAATGATGAATCAGCATTTTTGAGCAACAAATTTCTCTGACACAAAAGAAATAAAACACAAACTTGAATGAACACAGATCAGATAAATCCTCAGTGGGGAGCACTGACTGGGGTGAGCTGCTTGTCATGTTGGCTTGATCATAATTTCATACACACTAAATAAACTCACATGATTCTGCTGATATTTAAATTAAAATAAGTACCATTTAAATTGCAAACTGACTCTAGTCAAGCATGTACCTTGGAAAAATCCAAGAAATTTAGCCAAAAGAGATAAGCGATGAAACCAGCTGTAATTTATGGAGAGGTAAGGTTGACAGATCTTCCAAAAGAATGTCTCGATCACGTTTGAACACTTTGAGGCATAGGGGAATAGAGCCGTGTATCTTTTCAAGTCAAAGAGAGAACTCATGGAGGGGGAAAAAAAGAGGATCATCACCATGTGCTGCTTGACTTACAGCTATCATCTCATCTGACTACATGAAAGGTGTAGCCTGGGCAGGATGCTTGTGCTGTCCCAGGCTGTCACTCAGTGGTGTCACGAGATGGCAGGACNTGTTTGAATACTTTGAGGCATAGGGGAATAGAGCCATGTATCTTTTCAAGTCAAAGAGAGAACTCATGGAGGGGGAAAAAAAGAGGATCATCACCATGTGCTGCTTGACTTACAGCTATCATCTCATCTGACTACATGAAAGGTGTAGCCTGGGCAGGATGCTTGTGCTGTCCCAGGCTGTCACTCAGTGGTGTCACGAGATGGCAGGACGCATCCTGACCACCTCCAGCACATTTGAGCTTGCAGGTCAGCGGTAGTCACCTCCTTTGAAAGCTGTGTGATTACAAACATCAGAAGAAATGCTCCTGCAAAGCCATGAATTAACCTATGAAAAAGCCTAATAGCTCTTGCAGTCAGCAAGGTACTAGGCTTGCTCTGGGTGATAGAGCATGTGGCTTTGCATGTATTGGCAGCTACAGCTTCACTGCTTACTGAGGCTGGAGAAAGCACCTGAATAGTCACCGCATGTTCAGAAATACATCATAGAGCCTGGAGATGATCATGGGTGACGTCAAATGATGGTGACCACGTATGATACAGTCCCACAATACCAATATGTTGGGGGAAGAGCATGGCTTACACCAAGCTGCCATGCTTTGGGCATGTGCGGCTGGCCACTGCCCCTTACTGTACTTGAGGATATTTAATGCAGAAGAGACCTTTCATATTGCCAGTTGCTTATTTTCAGCATCTTCATTCAGAACCATGAGCCCAAAATCCTGTTACACAGACTGGCACTGCATACTGTGTAAAGAAATCAGGTAAAGACTGTAAGAAACATTTACTCTCACTTTAAGGCCATCCCGTCTTGTCAAAGAGAGATGAAATGACAGGCAGGTAAATGACAGTTACAGGTTTTCTCCGATTTTTGTTTTAAAATTAAAATTCCCATGATATGGTTGGGTTCACCAACGGGGAGGTCAGGGCAGGGGGGAGGGGATGAAACAGATTTGCTGTTTTCCTTAGCCATGTTTCTAGAAATGGTTGAATGATTTCCAAAGAGTCACCTTCAGACAGAGAGCAAAGACTGAAAATCACAAGACCACAGGAAAGCTCTAAATACTTGCCTCTCAATTCGAAGTCTCCTGGCATGATGAACACTATTAAAAACACCACTTCATAGCACTGCCAAATTTACTGCAGTGATGCGCACCCTTCCTCACTGAGGTCCAGTACGTGGGGTAAGCCTTCTGAAGGCTGCTTTTTCTTTTCAAAATCTTTTCAGGTGCCGCTGGTGCCCATCCACGTCCAGAAAAGTGGCGCTTCTCAACAGCAGCAGTGAAACAACTGCAACGCAGATGAGCCCCAAGGCCTCCCAAAAGCCTCTGTGGGCACTGCAAGGGCAGAGCGCTTGGGAAAACCAAGCTCAAAACTGTACAAAACAGCCCTTACAGCTATTTTTGCATACTTCAAGTCCAGTTTGCCTCTGTGCAAGGAGCAAATGTGTCTAACTTGACTGATCAAACCGCAGTACCTGAACACACTCAACAGCCTCCCCAGCGGAGAAGTTTGCATGTTTGTTGGACAGATTCAGCCGGTGGTGCAACGACCGGCTTCATCAAGACCTGGAAACAAGAGCTAGCGTGAGCAAACACACAACTTGCTCTTTGCACTGTTATTTTGCAACCTCTAAACTGCATTACTATGGAAATAAGGCTGGCATCTCTGCAAGACTGAAAAAATCCAGGAAATCATGAGTTGTTGGGAGAATTTTTATTGACTTTTCGTTAAATGGCTGTATTAGAAATGACANCAGCCAGTGGTGCAGCGACCGGCTTCATCAAGACCTGGAAACAAGAGCTAGCGTGAGCAAACACACAACTTGCTCTTTGCACTGTTATTTTGCAACCTCTAAACTGCATTACTATGGAAATAAGGCTGGCATCTCTGCAAGACTGAAAAAATCCAGGAAATCATGAGTTGTTGGGAGAATTTTTATTGACTTTTCGTTAAATGGCTGTATTAGAAATGACAGATGCTGAAATTACAAAGACAGATCGTATTGTTTGCATGGCCAGGTTTTGGTAGCAGGGGGGCTACAGGGGTGGCTTCTGTGAGAAGCTGCTGGAAGCTTCCCCTGTGTCCGACAGAGCCAGTGCCAGCTGGCTATGAGATGGACCCTCCGCTGGCCAAGGGTGAGCCCATCAGCCATGGTGGTAGTGCTTCTGGGATAATGTATTTAAAAAAAGGCGGGGGAAAAAACCTCAAGAGAGTGAGAATGCGTGAGAGAACCAGCCATGCAGACGCCAGGGTCAGTGAAGGAGCAGGGGCAGGAGAGGCTGCAGGCGCCGGGGCGGAGATTGCCCTGCAGGCCGGGGTGCAGGCCATGGTGGGGCAGGCTGTGCCCCTGCAGCCCACGGAGGTCCACGGTGGAGCAGATCTCTCCACCTGCAGCCCGTGCAGGACCCCACGCCGGAGCAGGTGGATGCCCGAAGGAGGCTGTG
>VZSC01015702.1:41658-53918 GCA_013398225.1 Steatornis caripensis
GCTCTGCCATTCAGCCAGTTCTTGACCCACCTCACTGTGCGCTCATCTAGCCCACTCTTCCTGAGCTTTCCTATGAGGATGTTGTGGGAGACAGTGTCAAAAGCCTTGCTGAAGTCAAGGTAGACAACATCCACTGCTCTCCCCTCGTCCACCCAGCCAGTCATGCCATCATAG
Source organism: Steatornis caripensis (assembly GCA_013398225.1). Classification (NCBI taxonomy): domain Eukaryota; kingdom Metazoa; phylum Chordata; class Aves; order Caprimulgiformes; family Steatornithidae; genus Steatornis; species Steatornis caripensis. Next base: position 41,833 of record VZSC01015702.1, read on the forward strand.
AAGGCTATCAGATTAGAGGCTACTAGGATGAAAGACTGCAGAAAATTTTTTAAATAAAAAATTTTTAAAAATCACAGCAACTGCACAATCACTTTTTGTAGACTGCCTCTTCCCACCGCTCCTGTGCACACAGTCTTGGTACTCACCACATTGCTCTTGCAACAGACATAAGGAGCCAAGTCACTCAAGCAGCCCAGAACACTGCCATCTCATGCCCTTCGGTTGGCTTATCTCACTACACAGAGCTATTTCTTATATATTTCTACAGAGGTCACAGGAACCTCAACTCACAAGGCAGAAACTCAGTTTACGTAACCTTAGGAAGCTGAAAAAGCTCCTCACTGGCAGCCAATGGTTGCAATTCATGCTCTATTTCATTCCTTTCTTTGGGTTTTTTCCCCCCATTATGCAGTAGCACAGCCAAGGACCAGATCCAACAGGTTCTAACAGGAGCTGTGCAACAGCCATTACAGTGTCTCTGCAGGGATCTAACTCGGCATCCATGTGTGAGTAAATGCGTCCCTTTGAATACACCCTGCAGTGAGGACCAGCTACTGCAGCGGTGTACTCTTCCCCTCCATTTTTCATCATAGCTGAGAATTTTCTTGTACTCTCCCAGGGAGCATCACGCAGCAATGAAACCGGCCACAGAGCACAGAGCTACAGGTACGAGGCAGCAGGCACCTAGGCGAAGGGAGACTACAACCCATGGAGCAAACAAACATTTTAAGCCCTGTTCTTAAAGCTAGGTTAATCTCTGTCCTTTGCTTCACACACATCATTTCTTTATTAGGGCTGCTCATGCCAGACCATAACCACTGGAACGTTCTAGATCAATCTAACAAGGCGTGCTTAGGGCACACGCCTCCCCACAGAGCCTGCTTTCCTAGGGATCAACCAGCATCCTCAAGGGAATAACAAACATCTGCACCACTGGGAAGTGATTTGACTTGATACATTTCTGACAGCGTGTGCATGGCTACATCATGCCTCTCTGCTTGGAAAAATAACAACCTAAAACCAGGTTATCCATTGCTCAGAAGATTTTTAATTTTGCATCCATCTTCCCAGATGTAGGGGGGGGGGTGGTGTTTGGAGGGGTTTGTTTGTTTTGTTTTCCCCTCATTTGCTGTCATTCTTCCCCTATACGCAGCAGCTGGCTGCTGGACACTCAAAATCCCTCATGAAGTCACTAAGTAATGTCACCACTTACTGCTTTCCTGCAGTCCCATCATCACTAATTACAGCTTCCATAAATTAGTTCATTGGCGACATCTAAATGAAGCCATTTACAAATTGCAGTAATGCCGAGCAGCCCAGCTCCCCAATACACGTAACGACTACATGTAAACATTGTCAGACTGCACAGGAGGGACGACGGGCTGAATTCACCATTTCTGCTGTCCAGCCACAAAGGCACAGATTTAATTTTCTCTCACGCATATAGGATTTGCCTGTGCTGCACAAAGCAGAGAATGGTAGCTTGGATTGCCAGTGTTCCTTGCATTCACTACAAACCAACGGAGAGGAGGAAAACCACCCTGGAATTGGAGAGCTTCAGTGCCTATCTGTACATAAGCACGGAAACTGATTGTTTACCAACCTTGCTTACACACAACGCTGCCCTACAATGAGATGCCTCGAAAGGTAAGAGCGCAACTCGGGATAAAAGCTGTCATCTTGTCACTAGAGAGCAAAGCAGGCAGAGAAAAGCTATTTTGTGGCCTCCCTGCAAGACTTGGCACAGAGCTGGATGCCTTCGGAGGCCCCAGTCACTGCAGACTTCTCCAGGCAGCCATCAAGATGCAGGAGGTTGTTCATGCTGCTCATCAAAATCCATCCAGGTACATCTCAAAATAACTTCCCTCCATGAGCCACTCAATGAACCACTGTATTCCATGATACTTCCTTACACAGCACATGCAAGAGTGGTGCCCACCCTGCACCATTTTGGGGCAAACACACTTGGGTCACTCTACCTGCCCTATTACCCAGCAGCAGCCTGACCCAAGCAGCAACAGCCACTGTCAGCTGCACACACTGGGGACCNGTCAAAATCCATCCAGATACATCTCAAAATAACTTCCCTCCATGAGCCACTCAATGAACCACTGTATTCCATGATACTTCCTTACACAGCACATGCAAGAGTGGTGCCCACCCTGCACCATTTTGGGGCAAACACACTTGGGTCACTCTACCTGCCCTATTACCCAGCAGCAGCCTGACCCAAGCAGCAACAGCCACTGTCAGCTGCACACACTGGGGACCAGCAGCACTTGGCAGCACAAAGGCCACTTAATATTCAGACAACCATTTGGGGAAGCTTTGCCCCAAGCCACCTCATGCTCTGGCTAGACTGTGCTGCAGAGATGCAAACCTGCGTTGCTAGTGGTGGGGCATCTGGGGACTGGCCAGGAAGCCCTTACGTCCTGGTCGCAGAAGGCTCCAGTACCATATTCCCAACCAACTAACTCACATGAAATGAAACCGTGCCGTACACTGCAGGACTGGCAAGCACAGAACAAAGAGTTGCAGATTTCCTATAAGCCACAGCTAATTTGGTAAGCGTTTGCTGCTTTAAACCCACCCTCCATAATCCACAGCATCAAAACAGAATAATCACTAGGTAGTAGTTCTGGAAACACACAGACCACAGACCTTCAGTGAAAGCACGGTAGAAAGCGCAAGGCAAAAAAAATATTTTTTTAAAAACCCCAAACACAAGTTTTGCCATGGCTGCTGTTCTGAGAGTTTGAAGTAAGGTGCTTTTTGAAAACAGCCCTTCCAAGTGCATTGATTGTTTCTTGCTTGCAGAAAATCCTGAGTTAGGGCTCCCATTGATTTATGTCACATTTAAAAGCCTAGTGCTCTTGAGTTATTCCACTACATTTCAAGCCAAGCAATTAATTCTTGTTTTTTTAAAAAACTATCTAGTGCATAGAAAGTTTCTGGAGTGGCACACAGCACTATAGAAATGAGTCTCTTAGAAAGATGCTAAGCATTCCTATGCCAACTTATTTCACAGATTGAACTGCTCTGATATTAGCAGCCTTTGTAGCACATGTACACGTACATATGACACATCTGGAACATTTTGTCACTTCGGTGGCGTTTGGATGTCTAGCGCAAGAAACTTCTTGGCAGTCGGTCTGAAAGCACATCCCAGTCACCCGTCACATAAGCTCTTTACATGCGGAGGTATTTCATCTTCTCATACGGGCCTGCTAGTGAGGAGGCTGGGGGTGCACAAAAAGTTGAGAGGGAGCACAGCCAGGACAGTTGACCCAAACTGGCCAAAGGGATACTCCATACCATATGACACCATGCTGAACAATGCAACCGGGGGCAGTCGGCCGAGGGGCTGCAGCAGGTGCTCCAGGACTGGCTGGGCATTGGTCCCCAGGTGGTGAGCAACTGCGTTGTGCATCACTTGCTTTATGTAGTCTTTTACCGTTATTATTATTTTCCCTTTCCTGCTTTGTCCTATTAAACTGTCTTTATCTCAACCCATGAGTTTTACCTTTTTTCCAATTCTCTCCCCCATCCCACCAAGGGGGAGCGAACAAACGGCCATGTGGTGTTTAGCTGCCTGCCGGGTTAAACGACAACACCTCGTTAAACATCCCAACCTTCTTATTTATTTAACTGCCAAAAGGAGCTTTTTCCACCACTTCAAATCTGTGCTTAATCACCCACAGGAGCATGAAGTACAAGTGCCCTCACCTTGTTCCAAAGCGCTTCCTTAGCTTTTTTTACCATGCGTGTTCTCCACCAGCGGTCAGGTATGAGGAGCTGGCCAGAAGCTGCATGCAGCGTGGAGACAGCACCATCCTCAGCCCTGAGTTTCAAACTACTGTAGTGAGAGTTCAGAGAGAAGCCACAAGAAAAGTTGCATCAACCGCCACCTTTTCCCAATGCTCAGCAGAAGATATGAAGTGCAAAGGGTCATTTTCAGCATTAATTGGCTCCCTGAGCCAAGGATAAAGAGGTGCACTGGGGTAAGCGCCCACGGCCCACGCAAAAACAAATCCACAGCCATTCAGGAAACCCCATGTCAACCACCCAAAGATATACTGTAGCAGTCAGTTTTTTCCCAAGGATGTTTACCATCCTCCACGTGCCTAATTAACAACAACACATAAAGAAACCAAATCCCCCCCCTTCCAGCCTGGTTTCACCAATGTAAACATCTCACTGCTATGGGATGGTTGCGTGTGTAATGGTNTACCCAAAGATATACTGTAGCAGGCAGTTTTTTCCCAAGGATGTTTACCATCTTCCACGTGCCTAATTAACAACAGCACATAAAGAAACCAAATCTCCCCCCTTCTAGCCTGGTTTCACCAATGTAAACATCTCACTGCTATGGGATGGTTGCGTGTGTAATGGTTCAGTGTCAGGCTAACAATTAGCACACTCATTAGCATTTGCACAGGACTTGCTCCACAATCAAAGTTATTAGAACATCATTATGTGATTGTTATGCAAAGAAACCCACCAGAAAAACCCCACCAAAAAATCAAAAGCTCATGAAAATGCAAGGGTGACCAAGGTCATGGGGTGGCCCCGATCAGATGGCACAAAGAAAACAGAATTTTTCCCATGAGGTTTCAGCCCAGCCGTGCCATGACACACGTTTGCTCTGGATGACAAGCTCTGGAGCTTCTTTGGGGGGTTGGACTAGATGATCTCTAGAGGTCCCTTCCACCCCCTACCATTCTATGATTCTATGATTCTTTTTTGTGCATGCTTTAAGGTAAAGCCTGAAGCAATGGTAGCACATGGATGTTGCCAGAAAAGAGAAGAGGTCTACCCACTAGCCCTCCTGGATAAAGGTATCACTCAGGACACAGCTCCACCCCACACACTGCACAGGGACTGGGCGTACAGGCGGGAAAAACAACTCCACAAAGCTCAGCAGCCTCCTCACCCTCATCCCAACTAAGCATTTCCCTACATCCCATGGGCAGTCCTCATGGTACTGAGATCCAGCTTCAGACTGATTTGCAGGGCCACACTCAAATGCCCACTGCGGGGCAAAGCAAGGGCAAGACAGGGTGCTGCAGCGGTTGCTGCTGCCCCATTTCCTATAAAACACAGCAAAACAGAGTCTTTCCAGCTAACGTACAATAATAAAGAAGATCTAATTCCTGTCTAACACACCCAGCAAGTGGCACACTCCCCCAAGAAACACCCACCTGCTTCACTTCAAAGAGCTCCAGGAACATCCAAGTTATCCCTGCGCAGCCAAAGCACTCATCCAATATCCTTTCCTCCCAACTGCTCACAGCTGCTGCACCAGCCCCAGAGCTCCCACCTTCCCCAGGTGCAAACCAGCCCTGTACCACACAGCTGGAACCCACTGAGCTGACTGCTCCAGCACCTCTGGCACTTGTGGCTGTGATTTTACAGCCCCTACTGACATCACTGCACCTGGAAACTCAAAGCAAACCCAGGCCAAAAACTAAACCGTCCCCCAAGATAAAAACCACAACGCTTACTTTTTTGACTGTGATTACATGGCGATGACTTGATATGAGACAAGTGTTAAAAATCTCAGGCCGGCAGTGCTTCTTCAGACCATGATTCTCATGTTTCCCTGCTAAACAGCTAAAAAACCTCTAGTGTTTTCCCAGTAGGGAGGCTTTTTTAAAAAAAAAACAAAACTACTCTGGCTGAATGTCTTTTTTATTTAAGAGTTCATCAAGTATTCTCTTAAATTTGCCTTTTAGGTTCATATTTTTAAAGCTTTCCTTTGCAGCTACAGTATCTAGAAACATGTATTTTATTTATTTGCTTATTTTGAGTGCTGGATTCCTCTGCAATTACAGGAAACCCTGCAGCTGCAGGAGTCCAGCAGGCTTTCAGAAAAGCTGCAAATACCGTGAGAGTGTGAGAGCTGGCAAGACCACGGATCTGTCATAGCAATAACAGGTTTTTCCTCTGTGATTCTAACAAAATTCATGAAGTTGCACAAAGGATGAATTTTACTCGTTGTGTTTTAATTTGTTCATTAGAAATGAGCCTGGAAATTCAGCTGCAGGGAAATATAGGGGCTGGCTATGTCTTTGGGACAGGATTGCTGCTCTTTTCATCAATGCTGTGTGACCGAGGAGGCCTACTGAGCTCAGCACAGCTCTTTCCACTAGAGAGCAAGTCATAGGACCGTGCTCCTTAATCTGCCCTGTTTTCAGTTATTACCTCAAGTATTTCTGAGGGTCCCGATAGGTACGTCCGGTGAATTTTGATGTTCAGTTTAAAATACTTTCACCCATGAAGACCTGTGCTGGAGGCAACACTATGTACCTCCGAGAGCAGAATGAAACCTGCTCCCAGACCTCAGTCCTTGAGTATAAACCTTCCATCTTCATTTCAAGCACTGGCAAACTCATCTCTACACCTAGACACAGGACTGTGACCTGAGGCACCTGTGACACAAGTACACGTCCCCTTTGGCAACTGCAAGCGGCAAATGGCACGACAACTAAGCAGCCTTCCTCCCAGTCACACAAAATACATATATATTCACTTTTCCCTTAGGATTCAGATTTTCATGCTGAGAATGGTGGTGAAAGGAGAGGTTTCAAGAGGATGGCCTGCTGTCTGTGGGCAGGGAGACAGCCTTTTGCAAAGAAAAGCAAAGTCTGGCAGCAAAGCTTCCCTTTGAATTATGCTGACATACTTCTTGCCTTTTTTTCCTGACCCCTTCAGCCAAGGTGGTGGCACCTCTAGGAAAACATAGAAATTTAATTTTTCCCAAGTCAAGACTGTTTTGCCAGTGACAGTAACTGGTAAGCAATCTCCCTGTCTTTATCTTGAACCACGAGCTTTATTTTCTCCTCATTTTCCCCACTGTCCTGTTGGGGAGGGGAGTGAGTGAGGGAGCCAGGCGCATGCCTGACAGCCGGCCACCGCCAACCCACCACACCGGCATCACGACCGCAACACCACAGAGAGAGGATTCAGAAGGAGCTCTCGCACGTGGAGAAAAAAGCTAGTCTAAGAACAAGTCGGCGACAAAATCTGGAGGTTTACCAGTTGCAAGCGTTTTCCAGGGACGGTTGCGCCTGTGGCCCCACTGGCAGAGAGCTCACTGCAGACTTGCTTGTTCTTATTTGCAAGGAGGCCAGCGTCACTTTTCTCTTGCATCTGTTTGTTGGGGGACTGGTGTGCAGCCTGACTTACTGCCTTACTCTAAATTCCAGGACTATGGAATAAAAATCATTTGCTGTTAGTCAACCAAAGCTGTCTTTTCTCTCTCTCTATTGATTACTCCTGAATAATCAATTGACTTTTGGCACAGTCTTATTTATAATAATTCAAGTCAGCAGCAACATAATTTAGAAACTGGCTACTAGGCATGTGTTGTTAATGAATCGAATCCATTGATAATTTAAATTCATAGACTAAAAAATTACATTTAAATAATGTTAAGGTTGTGACAACCTGACAAAAGACTGCAAATTCAATCTGAAAACTTTTCTTCCCTCGGTGGCTGAGGGGAAAGCCTGGATAAGACACGAGAAGGGACCGGCATTTGCTGCCTCCCCCATGATTGCACAACACCTTTGGATTCATACCTAGGTGACATCACCTTTGCGTTGAGCTGAACTGCATCCCCTCCTCCTTGTTCACTCATTTCCAGAGGTTTAATTTGATCCCCTTACTTGGCCTGGTATGAAGCCAATAGAGCGTGGTGTGTAAACCTCCCCTAGTTTTGTGGATTACAGAGCTGCGGTGTGTTTATCCTCTCCTTAAACAGCTGGATAAGCTGCTCATTTTCCCATCGGATTTAAAAGCCANTTGTTCACTCATTTCCAGAGGTTTCATTTGATCCCCTTACTTGGCCTGGTATGAAGCCAATAGAGCGTGGTGTGTAAACCTCCCCTAGTTTTGTGGATTACAGAGCTGCGGTGTGTTTATCCTCTCCTTAAACAGCTGGATAAGCTGCTCATTTTCCCATCGGATTTAAAAGCCAGAGAAACCCATCTGGATGGCTGGGTGTACCTACAGCCAGTCCCAGTAAGACCGGTATTCCCGAGAAGCAGGCGCTGCCTGTGACCACCAGCCCTTGGCACTCCCCTGTCATCGTGTGCCAAGGTGGGTTTGTGCTTTGGAATTATCACAGCGCAGGACAAATTATTTCTGTTTACTCTAAGGCCATCCCAACAAGTTAGTATTTCGCCAAATGGAAACAACAGGGAGTGCTAGAGATTTACTCCAGCATATTTTTTTTTTTCCAGTGAGATTAAATAGCTAACACTTCATTAAAGGCACCATGCAGCCAGGTCAAAGTGACAGAGTAGCTTGGCTGGGCAGAAGCCCTCACCCCAAAGCAGCAGCACCCAGACCTGACTGCTCCTGCTCTGAAGATATGCCTGAGGTTTCAGCCCAGCCGTGCCATGACACACGTTTGCTCTGGATGACAAGCTCTGGAGCTTCTTTGGGGGGTTGGACTAGATGATCTCTAGAGGTCCCTTCCAACCCCTACCATTCTATGATTCTGAGACCATGTTATTGGCACCTGAGCTCTCAGTAGTGCACAGTCCACAAACGTGTTTCTCTAACAGAAGTCCTCTCTGTAGCCTTCCAGAAGCTATTCCCCCTTGGAGGGGCAGGGCCAGAGGCTTCAGGCTAGATGCAAATCCTCTCACCTCCCCACGTGAATGGGACTGACACGTAGGTTTCAAACCCACAGCATCGTCATCTCCCTATCTATCTGCCTTATTAAGACTGAACCACACAGATAAATGTGTTAAATGAATTACTACACATCTTAGGTATCCAGCAGTAGGCTGAGAAAAGGCAGCCCTTCATGGTAACCTACCTTATATATATATATAGTCACCAAAAAAACAGAGAAAGCTTATGGCTGTGTGCTGGATTGCAAACACTATGGGGTTTGCAGTGAAATTTAAATTATGGGAAAATGCACTGTCAAACCCTCATTCAAACCCTTAATTACCAGCGCTTAACCACCACATAGTATTGAAGGAAACTATAATTCACTTTGAAAAAGACCTGGTTTATACCTATAATTAAATTAATCATAATTAATTCCAACAGCTACCGCTATAACTATTGAAGGAGAGAAATATTAAAGAAATGCATTGTCAGGGATTGCTTAGAGCACTGCTATGGTGGAAAAACGAGTGTGACAGGTTTCCCTGTGGTTCTGCATCCAGGTGTCCAGGAAAGGACACTAAACCCTTTATCTTCATTTCACTCTTGGTTTTCGATGCGGCCTTCTGCCCAACCTAAGCCATATCCAAACCCCGGACTTTTACTAGGTAATATTTCGATGATCGGGCCTCTCCTGCCTGCCTGGCAAGTTTATCTTTTGCTGGAGCTATTCTGTATCCCTTCTGTCAACTCCAAATGCTGCCAAGGGATCATCTTTCCAGCCCGTTGTTTGAAGTAACATCACTGCCCCTCAGCAGGACCCCTCACGCCATGAGGAAGAGCCTTTCCCCCTGCCTGCAAGGGCCTCCATCCTCCGCCACAGCACAGCCTCTTTCCCTGACTGTGGAAAATAGCAGCTTTCCCTCCACCTACTGCTGCCTTACTGCCTCTGCTGCAATTTTCTGTGTATGTATTCTTGCCATCCGCTCTGCAGTCTCTGAGCAGTGCCAGGAAAGGCTAACTGCGAGGAAAACCCAGGCAGGAGGAAAGCTCTCGCGGAGCAGCAATCAGGGGGCACGTAATCAGGGAAAAGAGGGTGGAGAAAAGATGCGGTTTCTTTCCTTTCTTTAAGCAAAATGACAGACAGACTGAAGGGAAGGGAAATACGCACAAATTCTGGGTTATAGTGGCAGTGTGGTGCACTAACAGATTATAGCATTTTATTGCAGAGTACTGTTAAATGGCAGGAGGCTTTTCAAGCATCACTGTCAAATATTGTGTAATCTGCTAAGTAATAAACTATTAAAAGAATATGGGGCGCATCATATTTCTTGACTTGCACAGTTTGCTCATTGGCTTTTATACATGTCTGCTTTCTAATTTCACCACCAGAATACATCAAGCTGCTTTTATTCCTTCCTTTGCCAGGGCTGGCTTGTTTTTGATTTGTGTTTGAAAGGCAGCTCCTTTTAAGTGTATGGGTCCATATCCCTTTGCAGACTTCAAATAAATCAAATTCTTCAGGGCTTTCAGTACATCATCGGCCAGCAGGGCTGCCTGCGTTGTTTCTTCTTCCCTGTAGCTCTGTGCATCGCTCCTCTGGCTTCATCTGCAGTGAAACCAAAAACTTATTCATTCTCTCATGATTTCCAGGTGCCCACTCTGCTCTATGAACGGGCTCCCTACAAAAACATACGTGTCTGAATTTTTTAGCAAGGTTAAAGGAAGGGTGTTTGGAACTTTGGCACCGTCTTGCAGGGCAGACTTAAACGAACTGCTCCTGTTCAAAGATGTGATTATTCACTAATATCAAATTAAAGATGAGCTGAGATAATTCACTTGATCAAGGCCTGAATTGCCTCTACTGGGCTCTCCTGAGAAGCAGCTACAACCCGAAGTTCGTGCCAGAGCTCTTCCATATTTCATAGTGGAAGGACTACTGCAGTTGACAGAGAAAAGCAGAAGTAAAAATTCTCTGATAATTTAAAGGAGAACTTGTCTCAAATACCCCGTTTGTGCCAATGTCACTATCTGGTTGTTTCCATAACCTTCTGTCCTCTTCACCCACTTAGTTTGCCTATGCTTAAACCCATGAAATTCAACCGTCTTTCTTGAAAACACTGGGGGTGGGGAAGGGGTGTCATTGCTTTTTTCCCCCAAGCTGGGACCTTTTTACTCCTTCTGCTGACACAATCCCAAATCAAAAACTTGAACACCCTACTTTCAGAATCAGATGGTTTTCATCTTTGTTACAACTCAGGAATACATTACTCAAAATAAATGTCTCCTCCAAAACTGCTACCCTACAGAAAGCCTTGCTACCCACACATACTGTGCTAATCCTACTCAGAAATTCAGAGAAGTAGGCAAAACGAGACTTTTTCTTTTTGAAAATTATTCCCCTTGAATGCTTTCCTAAATGTTTTATGTTGTAGCTTATTTTTCTATTGCAGTTATTACTACCACATCTTGAAAAGACCCTGCAAGTGAAGCCTCTAAGTTGACTATGGAAAAAATCTCTTTGGAAACATGTTTGGTCCCTCCAAGACTGTTTTGAGGGTGAACAGATCCCAACTTGACTCAAGACACCCTGCGGGTATTTGTACAAACCAATGAGTGAACTGCGTGGGTAAAGAAAACAAATCTTTCCCCATTTATCTGCACTTTTTCCCAAAGGATTTAAAAGAGAGAGAGATTCAGTAGGAGGTAATATATCAAGATGAACAGCATCAGTTAGCAAGGTGTGAGGTCTGTGACTTCCCAGGGAGATGCACGCATGCAGGTGAGAGATTTCAGCCTATCTGATGTGGCCACTGCTGGCAGAAATAAAAAATTTCATGATAGTCTTTCCCAACAGTTCATCTTATGCTGCAGCTTTTGAAAAACAACTCTTTTAAAGAAAACAATGCAGACACATGGGTTTGGGCTGGCAAACTAGGAGAGTGACAATCACCTCTTCTAACGTGAACAGTTATAATCACTGTCGAACCACACTCGTCCGCTGCTAGGCTGGGTGAAGGGATGTATAAAATGATCACTCGTACTCGTGACTGCCGAGGTCCAGCAGCAGTTCGCCCAGGGCATCCCGTGTTTGTTTGACATATTTTGTGATCTGCTTTTAGCCTTGGGTTATGCTTTGCATTGCCAAAGCAGGGTGCTTTCTCAGCTGGCAGTACCCACAGAGTTCAGCATCTCCAGTGGGGCTAGGTCCCCAGATTTCAGCACAACCACTCCGCTTCCCACCGAGTGTAACCTTGGCCCGTCATTACCAGGCAATGGGTCTCACGAGAGGTCCTGCAGTTCAACTACCAAATCTAAAAGGCAGTGGCTGACCTATTCTGCAATGTCACTTTGGTTTCAAAAATACTGTTAATCTTCCACCTGGAGTTTTTGTTCTGTTAACTTAGAGAATACTCACACGTACCCTTAAGAGCTGTAATGAGCTGATGGCAGTGATTAAT
>VZSC01015702.1:64717-158781 GCA_013398225.1 Steatornis caripensis
TCAGCAAACTTGCTGAGGGTACACTCTGTCCCTTCATCCAGGTCGTTGATGAATATGTTGAACAGGACTGGACCCAGCACTGACCCCTGGGGAACACCGCTGGTCACAGGCCTCCAACCAGACTGAGCACCACCGATCACAACCCTCTGCGCTCTGCCATTCAGCCAGTTCTCGATCCAGCTCACTGTGCACCCACCTAACCCACACTTCCTAATCTTACCTATGAGGATGTTGTGGGAGACAGTGCCAAAAGCCTTGCTGAAGTCAAGGTAGACAACATCCACTGCTCTCCCCTCATCCACCCAGCCACTCATGCCATCCTAGAAGGCTATCAGATTGGTCAAGCAGGATTTCACCTTGGTGAATCCATGTTGACTAACACAACGTATGACAGGGCTGTATGAAGGAGGGATCTGTGACCTGGGAGTGCTTTTACAATTTTCACATTGGATGGGATTGGACAAAACCAGCAGGGTTCACTTTGCTTTGAACAAAATAACATACTCAATAAACTTACACTAGAAAGAGTGTTAAAAGTTGTAAATGCATCAGACATTTTTAACCTAAGGAAGTGTAGCAAACAGCTATTTCTTTTGCTGATTTTTTTCTGGGGGGCAGGGTCACCTGCCTCCTCCAGAAATAGAAACAAAAATCAAAGAGAATTAAAACAGAAAACATCTGGTTTGTTTAAAAGGAAAATGGACATTATAACACAATCTCTTTTCTCACAGGTATTCAAAAGTTTTTTCTTCATCCCAGAGATGTTCCAAAGCTGAACTGTTTGTCCTTCACACTGCCCCATCTGCAGCTTTAATAGCATTTTTAATGTATTCTCTACATAATTAATATTTACATTTCAGTAGCAGCTAGAGCTCCAACAGACACTGAAGGCACTATAGTGTTAGAGTGAAAGGGAGCTGTTCCTCTCTAGTCAGGCAAGAAAGACAAAGACTGAGGAGAAGGAAATACAAACAGGTTATAGAAATTATTTACACAAGGTGATTCATCAGCTCAGAGACAAAACTGGGAATAAAGCTGAGGTCCCTGGCTCTGACGGGCAGCTTTTGGGACTCCAGAACCAGCTGCCCAAGATCAAAGCTTTCCCCAAGGTCAAAGCTTTCTCCGAGTCCACTGAGTCCTCAGCCTTTTCCTAGCCTAGACTTAAATTAGTTATTCAGAATGGGAAGGTGGGTACAGCTCAGCTTTCAGCCACTACACAGTTTGAGGCAGGTCGCTAAACTTACCCTTGTCCTTGCCCTCATGGGTAGGAATTACAAAATAGACTATTACGGGAATGTTGGGAGCCCAAAATACACTGTCACAAGTGGAAACACATGAGATAGATGGACAGACACAGTCAGAATTGCAACTAACTGCAGACATCCACAGCACCAATGGCCACAGATGAGCTAAGGTAAGCTCCTTTCATAGCCAAGAAAGCAAGAACAGCTGCTTTTAGGATGCAATTGATCTGAACTATTAAGGCACCTAGATTAAGGCAAGATCATCTGAGCATAAACAGCAGGAGAGGTTAGAAAACTATTTTCTAGGCTGATGTGCAGATACAGACGTGGAAATGTGACTTCGCCTCAGTAACATTTTTTATGACGGATTTTTTATGTGGATAACACATAGCTGTCCACATGGCATCCTTACACTTCTAGCAGTCTCTGCCCTTGACGAGGTCTTGTAAAAAGGTGCTATGCTTCCCACCTCTGTCCATGTTGATTGCTACTGCGATAAAACCACTGAAACCCTGTACGGCAGAGGGACGGATGTGGGAAGGCCGAAGGATGGCACTTCGGCACTTTTTGTCAGGTGGGAGATAGTTGGGGGCCAAGCCTGGCTGATTGATAGATTGAGGAGTGGCTGTACGCTTAATGGAAACTTTGAACTAAACATTACTTCTGTCAAGATAACTTACTGGTTGGTTCAACGGCAACAAAAATTTTTAAGACATCGTGAATCAATACCTTACTAATTGTTAAATTAATCACTGTCTGTCATCGTCTTCCAAAGTACTTTCTGGAGTTGATATGTTACAGAAGTTATCTAGCTGCCTTGCTAGAAGCCTGTAGGCGATTTTCTCCATTTTTAATTTCACAAATGAGGAAGCAACCCTCCCTTTGAATAAATGTACTCTCATAGTTTCCAAGAGATGCTTATTTTCCACAGGGTTTTTTCTTAAGTTTCACAACATGATGACCTAAAAGAAGGGGTGGGAAATAAAATAACAGGGATTGATCCCTGTAGGTGAAGAAGAAAGAGCCACCGTGCCTCTGCGAATAACGCAGAGGGCAAACACTGCCAGGGAATATGGGTTACAGGCAGGGTGAGAGGGAATGTTGGGCTGTGGTCCAGAGGACCTTCTTCACTGCATCATCCTACCCTAGTGTTGAAAGGGAAGTGCGGACCAGTGTTCAATATCGTTATGTCCTAGTCAAGGTCAAATTACTATGAGGGTTTTGATTAATGCATAAAACGCAATCAAATTAGCTGAGTCGGCACCCGGCTCTGATGTTCGTTAAGGAAGCTGCCATGCTCATTAGATGGAAGCAAGCCACCTAAAAGGTCAAAACTAATTTTGAAAGCCCTGCTAAGACTCACGATGGCAAAGCAGGGTGAGCCTCACAAGGGAACGAGAGAAAGAGAGAGGTGCCTCGGCACCCGAGCACTTCTATTGGACTCTGTCACCACAGTTTTCAGTGTGCTGCACTCGACAGTGGTGTTTATCCCACTGTAGCCCTTAAAAAAGGTTGTGTCCTCACCAGGAGACCTCAGGATCGCTGATTTGCTCAAGGATGCTCAGGCTACGACTGAGCCCAGAGTTAGTCCCAGCTAACAAAACAGAATTCGAGAAAATATAATTTGAAATGCTTGTGGAAGTAAGAGAGTCTCATACTCCTATAGTCCTGAACTTTAAAAGTAAAAGGATGCAGGGTATCAGCAGAGCTCCTTTGGCTTTAGCTTGACCACACATTACATTTGCTGTAATTATGGACCGAGCAGGTAAAAAAAAATACTCAGAACTGGTGTAAGTACTAAACTCACACAGACAGGTGGGAAATCGTATTCTCAGGATTTCCATTAATCTTTGAACAGCAGACACCAGGCTAGGAATAATAAACTGCAAGGAACAAACGGACACGGTAAGGTTTTTACTGGAATAAAGGCAAGGAAAGTGCTGAATTAATGCTGACCTTTGTAAAATAATAAAAACACAAAACCATAGAACAAAGATCATAGTAGTAACGTTTACCTACCACTGAGAGCACTTCCCCCTGTTGTATTTCATGAGTAAGATATACTAAGATAATGTGAACCAAGAGATTTGCCAACCAGGCCCTCCACAAGGAACTGTTACCTGTGTGTGAAAGTGCTGGAGAATATTAGGTTTCTAGCAAGTATCTGCCATACTCTGAACCAGATGTATGCATATTTTAATATTTTGGTCAAAAGGGGCCCGGCACTCCAACCTTTTTTCATGTGTCTCCTGGAGTCTAGATGTCAGGCAGGAAAAGAAATTGGATGTGTATCCTAGGAGGAAGGCGAATAGCCCAGGCACTGGAGAGACACACGTGCAGGTATTCTTTACGTTATTCTTTGCTTTATTCACCTGGTCTATCTGATGGCAATTTATTCTAAGAAAATGAAGTTATGTTGGTTCTGACTTTATACAGTGAAATGATACCGTTTGAGTGACACAACACAGATTGAACCAAAAGGTCGTTTTGAAACAGTACTTTGAAACGCTCCACCCTGAAAAACTAGAACCAGTATATTCTGAAGTCACTTGCGTTTCAAAATAAAATTTTGAAATGCCGCTGAAATGCTTCCCCTTCTCCTTTCACCTTAGTGTCAGTCTCCAACATGCAGCTGCAAAAACTTCTCAGCAGTGCCATTTATGAGTTTAATTTGAGGAGCATTTTCCCAACCCTGATGTGAAGCTGGGGTGAAACATTTCCCCAAGCTCATTGCAAAGGCAGGAACATGCTGCAGTCCACAGGCTTGAGCCCTAAAAGAAATTTGGCTATGGCAAAGTTAACACAAGGCTGAAACCTTTAGTTCTTACTGAAATCTCCTGCAGTGAGATCATACTGTTCTCTCTGTATCTGTTTAAATAGTAAGTAAAAAAACGTGGATTATTAAATAGAAAAGGCATCCCTGATCATTTTTGTTTGCAGTGGCTGAAGATGCTGTGTTTAATATAACAGCTTCCAGTTCTTCATACACATTTCTGCTGCACCTCCACATGAACCTTGCTGGGGGAGGTGGATGATCGCCCTATTTTGCTATTAAAATGCTAACAATCTGGAAGTCTTTTTCTGATTCATCCAGTCCTCCCAAGATTGCTTTGCTTAAATTGGAAACATAGCCAAGTAATGTAACCAGCTGAGCCATTCACAAGAAAAATCAGCTCTGTGGCTTTAGAAGACTGTCACTTTACACCAGTGACGAGTCACACATGTCTTTTTCCAAAGTAGCTTTGTGTGTATGCATGTGAATGACTGCACATATATATATATTTCATATAAAAATACATGTATATGTATATATATTTCAGAAAATAGGCAGTATCAGGAGGAATAAGATTACAGTTTTGTGGGGAAAAATCAGAGTTCTTCCTACCCCTTGTTCACCATAGCAACTCACTGTCTCTCTCACACACACACACACAGAGGCAGAAAAAGAGGAAAAAGAAAAGCTCCTACCTCATTTTCAACCAGGCCTCTCCAACAACAAAAGCAAAGCTTTATCTGCCAGATAGATAGGGATAAAATACTGTTCTACCAGTTCATTGCATAGGCATGCATGGACTTTTCAATCAAGTACACGTTTTCATTTCCCTGCCTGGGAATTTAGCACAGCCCATTAGGAAATGCCTCGGTACTTCCCAAAACAAACATTTCGGTGTCCTCGAATGGCTGTCCTGCTAACAGCTTCCTGCTTCCTAGCTTCCTGGGAAGCTAACAGCTTCCTACTTACTCACCGCAATGCTACGTGTGCATGCACACACACGCAGAGAGACATGCTACCAACTAATTCATACGTCAGTTTCTCAGCAAAAATAAAACTGAGGTAGAGGGTAACAGGAAAGGTGATAGCATCATATTTTACTGACCACGATGTGTGTTTTGGCAGCACTTAAAGAGCCCAAACGGTAGCATTGGGATCGCTCTGTGCAAGGTGCTGTACAAACACATATAGGATACAGGTAAGTCAATTATACTTACCTAATCCTTCCTGAAGACCCCACAGCCTGAGTGCATAAGCAATGCCTGCTGAAGTGACATCAAAGAAATCCACTGGCATCAGCAAGCCCAAATTAGGCAAAAAATATCTGCGGTTTACAAACAGGTCACTGCAACACAGGAAGGTTAAAGGACCCGTTCATGGACACACAAAAAGTTGCTTGCAGAGAGGTTTGAACATAAATCTCCCAAGTTCCCCTTGACGTCTTAAATGCGACCTATTTGCCCTCAGTCGGGAACCTACATTGCTCCGTCTGCTGCTTTGCTTTGTGTCTCTTTTTTCCTTTTTTCTAGAGAAAGCTCCACACTCTGAAATCTGCCACTGGTATTATGGAAGAAAATAATGTATTGTCACCCTCAATCGAGGCCTGATGTCAGAGATGTTCTTTTACAACAGCTACACCTATAATTTTTTCAGTACCTGCAGAAAAGCTGTAGCTAGGCTACAACCAAGATTATAATGGAACTTATTCTGTAGAAGGGATCTGATTTGCCATAGTTTTCCCCCAGCTTTATGCTGAGGCTCCACTGACTTTTGGGATAAAAACAAAGTGTGCCAGTCATCAAGAAAAGTCATTAAGAAAAGGCACAACTTAACGGTCTTCTTGGCCAAAAAAAAGATAAGCACCATTTGCTGTCCCCTGTGCATCACCTCCTTCCAGCCTGTTGTCTCTGTGGGCGCCCAGTGGTCCAATGGTGCGGATGCAGAGGAGGCAAGGTGACACTGAGCAGATCTCACCAGTTTAAAAAACCACCTTTTGTTGCAACCAGTGAGGCGGAGGTTGGGGGAGAGACGTAGCCCTCTGCTTAACAAGCCTATTCATAGAATCATAGAATCATAGAATGGTAGGGGTTGGAAGGGACCTCTAGAGATCATCTAGTCCAACCCCCCTGCTAAAGCAGGTTAGCCTAGAGCAGGTTGCACAGGAATGCATCCAGGCGGGTTTTGAATATCTCCAGAGAAGGAGACTCCACAACCTCNTCAGAGATGTTCTTTTACAACAGCTACACCTATAATTTTTTCAGTACCTGCAGAAAAGCTGTAGCTAGGCTACAACCAAGATTATAATGGAACTTATTCTGTAGAAGGGATCTGATTTGCCATAGTTTTCCCCCAGCTTTATGCTGAGGCTCCACTGACTTTTGGGATAAAAACAAAGTGTGCCAGTCATCAAGAAAAGTCATTAAGAAAAGGCACAACTTAACGGTCTTCTTGGCCAAAAAAAAGATAAGCACCATTTGCTGTCCCCTGTGCATCACCTCCTTCCAGCCTGTTGTCTCTGTGGGCGCCCAGTGGTCCAATGGTGCGGATGCAGAGGAGGCAAGGTGACACTGAGCAGATCTCACCAGTTTAAAAAACCACCTTTTGTTGCAACCAGTGAGGCGGAGGTTGGGGGAGAGACGTAGCCCTCTGCTTAACAAGCCTCTTGTCCCCACAAGAACACCACTGGCAGCTCACTGATGTGCAGGAGGTTACAAGGGGACTTTGTAGCTCCGTCCTTACCAGAGCCAGCACTACCAAAGTACTTCCCTGTTATATATCTCTTTCTGTGGCATCATTCACCTGCTGGTCTACCTTTTATTTCTCCCTCACACACTCAACATGCCAGCTTGCCAAGCAAGGCAAGCCACTCATATAGCCTGGAGAATATTTCCTGTCCTGCTGCTGTCCTAGCACTCAGGAGGGCCTGTTCCTCTCCAGAGGAATGATTGATGACAACTGAAACCCGTTTTCTTTGGGTTTCAAGGTCAGGAGCAAGTCTAGCTGGCATGCAAATAGCCAAAGCCAAAGCAGGACTATTTCTATTTTGATGCACACACAAAGTATTACAAATAAATCAAAAGTTCAGGTTTTATTCTTTCAAAATATAACATTTGCAGCAAGGCTAAGAAATCACATTGCCTTAAATACTATTAACAGGTTACTTAGCACTGCCCTCTGCAGCTGCAGCTCTGACCACGAGTTTCTGCACCGTGCATCCAGCGGGATNGAATAGCCAAAGCCAAGGCAGGACTATTTCTATTTTGATGCACAAAGTATTACAAATAAATCAAAAGTTCAGGTTTTATTCTTTCAAAATATAACATTTGCAGCAAGGCTAAGAAATCACATTGCCTTAAATACTATTAACAGGTTACTTAGCACTGCCCTCTGCAGCTGCAGCTCTGACCACGAGTTTCTGCACCGTGCATCCAGCGGGATCTCGGGCTTATCTAGCCAAATTGCATTCCACATTGGGGTGCAGATATGCCCTCAGAGAGGGAATCAGCTGATGCCCCTCTCCACTTGCTGGATGCTGAATTCTTAGTTTCCTCTCCTAGAAGAGTGCTTAGAGTTTTTTCTCACTCCACTCCCCCATCTTTGATTCAAAACCAAACTACATTGCCCTGGATTTTACCCCTTGCACTTTTTGAAAACGCATCTCTGCTATATAGAAGACTGAAAGGGATTTGCAAATAATAGTACATTGCCACCGCGCCAGCAACGGTGCCGCTGTATCCAATCCGTTCACACATGTCACTTGTTTGTACGTTGTCATTCATGCTCTTGCTTGTGTAACACGGTGATTGAGCATTTCCTCTGAGTAAATGTGTGTATATCTTCTTTACTGAGGCATACACAGACGCACAAGGTCTCCTTGAGGACGTAAATTCATTTTCCTGTCTTTTTAGTGGAGCGGCTGATTTCAGTGTCATTAGCTGATCCACACTGGAACTTCCTTGAGCCATTCATTGAGGTAAATGTCTAGGCAGGTGAAACTAATGTATCTGTTTCCCAGCTAGGATGAACCAGTTCATTTACTCAAGTCAGACATATTAAGAGCAGTAGTCTACTGACTTCATAGCCAAGAATTTTAAAAAGCAGTGGCCAAGGGGCACTCAGCAAAATCAGCATTGATTTTTCAGCACTGCCTGGAACACAGCCAGGTCTCATGGGGCCAGAACAAAATAAATACGGGACTCGAGCATTACAATGGTTAAAGGGAATAGCACGTACAGGCCTGTCAGCCAAAATCAGTTTGGGCAGGTGAGAGGAAATGGGTGAGTAAAGAATTAAAGGGTGGGATAATTAACCTCACTTAACATGGGTTTATGAGGGCAAAAGACCCTGTCAAGTTAATGTAATACTAATTGTGGAAAAGTCCTAAGGTCGCTGCCACAAAAATTGCATTCTACTTAGACTTTGGTGCTTGGGACCACAAGGCACTTTAATCACTAAAGTTTGGAAGCAGCAAAACAAATTGAACGGATCTAAAAGGAATCCATTGACGAGCCTTGATTATTGGGGGATATCTTGCAGACTGGGGGATGCTGCTAGTGGGGTCCTAATGCATACTTACTTGCAATTCGTAGATACCTTGAAGACAGGAGCAAAGTTTCAATGAGAAACTTCCTGCTGCTTTTGTCTCCAGCCAGGCTGGAGTGTCATATTGTGCAACTAAACCTGTCAGCATGAAACGTCCAGCTTGTTTCCTCTGTCAAAGAGATTATGGTAAACTTGAAAACAACTGGAACATCTCCAGACTGCTGCTGTCCCAGCAGACCTCCCTCCGCTATTCAATTCTGACTATTCTCAATAATTTATCTGTATGTCTTGGGTTTGATTAATACTAATTGACTGTCAAAAATGCAGCCGAGTGCCCAGTGCTCTCTCTGCTGTCCCTAATGGGAACGTGCTGTATGAAAAACAGTTCATTTCAATTAGCTCCAGCCTTGCCTCCACCTAAAGCATCAGTCCCTCACAGGAGTCTCAGCCCCATGGGGTGGGCAGCAGGGCTGCAGCCAGGACCACAGGACCAGAGCACAGCAGCTATCGCTGTCCTTCATGCACAACTGAGAACTGAAGTCATAGCGAGATGCAACTTTTGTGTGCCATATTCCCAAGCCCCCACATTGCTCAGCACCTTCGTTGCCAGTGCCCCAGCCTTTGCCACTGCCTAGTTATTTTCCCCAGTCGCCATCAATAAACGATGACATGGGGTCCTTAAAATGCTCTGAAGGTTCCACTTCTGGACAAATTCAACTAGGCTCATTTTCAGTTTTCGCATCTATGAAAAATGCCACTTCTTTTTGCTGCAAACAGCTGGAACAAGTTCAATCGAATTTATATCAGGACTGGGTTTGTTTCTGAGCTGGTGACTCATGTTCTTGTCTATTTCTGATTAAATATTATCCCTGTAAATGGCATACACATTTTTTTCCTATTTAATTGTCATGGCTGAGGGGATTTAATCTATGCACCAATTCAATAAAATGTTATCATCGGCCGGCCACACGAAATGCAATCAGAGTGCCATTGCACGCATGGCTACGAGACACAGACGTGCACTCCTGACTTCGGGAGAAGGCATTCAAAATGGGCTTTGTTTCACTCAAAGAGAAAGAAGGAACTAAAAAATTCAAACTGATGCTGCATTCACAGAGCCAGATGTCTTATATGCAAACAAAAGTCACGAGCAGCGAAAGAGCGATCCCAGTACACTGTGATATTTAATTGATGCAAGTCTGATGTTCAAAAAATCAGTGGGCAATTCCCATGTCTACGTGTTCACCAACAGGAGGGAGAGCAGCCGGGGTCCTAATGGCATTATCCCAAGCCTTCTGAAGGCAATAAAAGTTATTTTCAGGCACATCTCTGGGATTTGCCTCATGTCAAAAACGGAAGGTTTTGAGGTGCTCAGGGCTGGATTCTTTGGCTGTTTATTTCTCACCAGTGAGGCCAGGTATCCAAAAGAGCCCAGCTTCACCTAATGCAATTCTGACAGGTTTTCTTCAAGCTCATTTTTATTGGTACGCAACACGCTAAGAGCCACTGAAGATTTGGTAATTGTGTTTGCTGTCGAAGCCTGTTAGGTTTGGAAGTGCCACCATTACCACTGTCTTGCAGGAGGGTCATTTTCTTCAGCTGTGGCATCTGTTCAGGCTCCTGAGAGGGTTTTGAGCCCACCAGGCTGCTGGCCTGCTGACTGGCCTAGGGGCACACCAGCATATCTGCAACATGGATTGTGTATGGCTTGCCCACAGGCCATAGAAAAACCGCCCACCATTCATTTCTAGTGTTTGTGGGAATCTCTGCAAACTGCTGGAACAAGATAGGCCATTGCCTCTGCATGAAAACAAGTGAGAGTGTATTCCTCCCCAAATCGTCTAGTGTCCAAACGAGATCAGATTGTCCAGACTCTCATACGGCGGGGCCTGGGTTTTGCAACTGCAATGCATCAGGAGATAATAGTGAGTTAATATAGAGCAATAGTAATGAACAATAAAGAATGCTTTACGTAGTTTTATAATCATCATACGGCATCATTATTCCCGAATGTGCCCATAAATCTGTCAAAGGAGGCAGCTCTACAGCAGAGACACTTTTATATGTATTTTTAAAATGGGATAAAATTCATATCAGTCCTTGGCAGACCTAATTTAGCATCACACAACATTTATCATAATAACAGTAGCATTAAACTAGATGCCCACTGCACCATGAGCTGGTGGTAGTTTATTGCAGGCCAAAGAGAACTGGCATGCTGTTCAGGCTGGGGTTTTGCTGGAGAGAATAAAGCGCTTGTGAATTGTAACAGGGAAACCAAAATTTCCCTCTGCGCCACGGACCCTGCTAAAGTAACCCAATGGAGGCCCAGACGCTACAGAGACTTCCAGTGTGGTCTGCACAAAGCCCTCCTAAATCCAGATGACTTCTAAGAAACGCAGTGTTAAGCCAGGATGCAGCCCCAGTGGCAAAAGGAGATGGTACTGCAAAGGGTTTGATTCCCACCTAGAAAAATGCTTGTGATACAGTCTAGCACACATAGCAGGACTATCGATCAGACATGCTTGGAGTAAGTTGAATCTGGAATGTTTTTCCCAGCCCAGGCTAGGAAATAAATGAAAAACACCAGAGCTCACTCTCAGAAAAATCTTGGAACTGAGAGCTTGAGTTTCCCAAATTAGGCCGCAGAGAGGGTGTTGAAAATGCCCTCACAAGCTATTACCTGAGAAAAAATGGACTTTCAGCTAATCACAGGCTCACGCACAGAGGTCTGTTTTCAGCGGAGAACTCTGATTTCTTATCTTAGAAACTCAGCAAATGGAGAAGCGCATAGTGCTTCATGGAAAACACGTTGCCAACAGGAAGCCAGAAAAGCAGAGCCCTCAAGTATCACTTCCACTAGGCTCTGAGGTGATGCTTCGAGACCAAGATATCTAGGCTTTTGCCCGCCTTAGTATTTTACGTTTCTGTGTTGCACATAGGCCACAACATCATCTGTAGGGAAAGCGTTGAATCATTTTTCCCCCACACATGTTTGAAAGTGAAGCTGTGCACAGCGTGAATGGTGTGTACTCACACGAAGGGCTGCATCACGTTTGCAAGCAAACATCGTTGTGGATTCTACCCTTCCGACTTACACCCTTTCTGGCTGTCAGTGCAATCACAACCATTAATCGACTTCCCCAGGCTCCCAGTCGCTGCAGAGACCCTCACTCCCTCACTTTCCAGAGAGATCCCTGCTTATTTTTTAGGATTATTTGTAAACACTGCTGTCTGCTGCTTAAACACCCAAGGTACTTCTGACTAAATATTTTCACTCCCCAGTTTGTGACCTAAGCCAGAAATCTGGGGTTATTTTAAATGTGTCTCTAATAGCTGTATGTATTCGGCAAGCTGAGCAATCTTCAGAAGAGCGATGGAAACGGAGAACTGGAGGGAACCAAGCCCAGCTTTAAAAATGGAAACCAAAAAACAAAGTCCCTGCTAGTATTGCTGCAGGCAATCCAAAAGGCATGTCTGAGCTGCTTCTAATCATATCAGCCCTGCTCCCCAGCAGGAGGTGAGGGAGGAAGCGTGACACAAAACTGACAAACATACCTTTTATTTCACATCAGCCAGACTACCATGCTGAGAGACGTGATTCAGGCTTTTCTTAGAAAACTCACTCTGGCCTATTGGGAGCATCATTTTAGCAACCGATCAGTGTGATCCCAATTACAGAGAGCAGTTGAAGCCAGTGACAAGCCCCTCAGCGAGGGTCAGATCCTGCACCACAGTCTGCAAACAAAATTTCCTGTACCATTACTGTCCCTCTGGTAATGCATCCCCCTCAAACCTTCCTGCCCATGTGTGCCGCTTCACCAGCGACGTGTCCCATGCCACAGCGGCGGGTGGGAAAGATGTGCCCTCAGTGTCGCATGGAGCAAAGGGAGACAACATGGAAGGGTCACAGACCTACGCGCTCCAGAGTCTGCTTACGGCAAGTGGTTATAGGCAGCCGTGAATACATCAAAAATAATTTTAATTCAAATCAGACAAATTTGCAGCAGCTCAGCAAGTGAGAGCACACGCCAGCCAAATGGCCCAAATCCAGATTAAGAAGACCACATGTTGCACAGAGATGTCTACAGCTACCACGCCACCCCGCAGCTGGAAAGGATACTTTCCAGGAAGAGCCACCTTGCTGTGACTTTTAATCACTGCATGCATTAACAACCTCACCTTTCTGAGACAAAAGGGCACTTTGTCAAGATGGACTAAGCTGGCCGCTTGATCATTTAATTGCCCTTATTTAATTATTACAGTTTGGATCACAGAGGTATCGATTTTTCAGAAAGGCTTTCCAGAGCTTTCACTGGGCTCTACCTCAAAGTGAACTAACAAGTGTTGGGGAATCAAGTCTGCAACATAAATAATTTAAAGGAATGTATCATCCACAGACTACATTAAAGAAGAGTGTAAGCGAAATAAATAGGAATATAAGCCATGACAATATTAGTGGAGAGGACAAGCTGTCTTTGATTTTCCTACAAGTAAATGTTAGGGGTTTGTTTGGTGGCCCAGCTTCCAAACATCAGGATCTCAGCTTTTGTTAAAAAAAAAAATAAAATCTTAGGATTCTGGAACAAAAAAAGATTGAAAAATATAATCAAAATTCAGAAACAAGTACAAAAAAAAAAAGAAAAATTAAATAAAATAAAAGAAGGTTGAAAGACAGAGAACCATTATTCTGAAAAACAAATCAAGATTGCTATGCCAAAGCTATGATTGTTCAGTCCATTTCTGAGCAGTTGAGAGCTGCAGTGTGAGAAAACCCAGTGCTTTCCAAGTTCATCACTTGCTCAAGAAGACCAAACAAATTTAGCGGAATGGATGAGAAGGGGCAAGATTTTGAGAACACAGCAAAGAAACTGTAACAAATTCCTTTTTTGTGCTATTTTGTAAAGATTCTACTAGTTTTAAAAATAACTTTAGTTCACCAAAGGACTCGGTGACAGAATTACTGCATGCCAACCTAAATTACAGCTTGTCAACAGAAGCAAAAGCCCTAAGACAGGAAAAGACGTCGTTGCAATCTACGGCAGTGGGATGTAGCCAAGATGGTTTAATACGGGAACGTAGGCGGTGCACTGCACCCTTCTAGTCAAAATCAATGGGCCTCAAGTTTAGTGATCTGCCCAGCAAGGAGCGTAAATGGTAACGCGTACTGGCACTGCGGCTTCTAATGAATGCTGCTAACATTACGGCAGGTCTTTGGCACTCTCAGTCCAGCAGAGCTTTGCAGCCCTTGGAGGGGATACAAGGGGAAAAGGACTGTGCAAGGCCATGAGACAAGCCCTAAACTCTTTGCTTACAGAGTTATGCAATTATATAAAAATACTAACTCTCAGCAGAGAGCCAGTTTGATTGTAAATTGCCGGTTCGTTTTTAAATTGACAGTTCTCATTATGGCAAAGTAGTATTTGAAAATGTTAAATGAATGACACCTGAGGGTTTAGAAGTAGGGACAAATGTTTCCAAAACCCTAAAGTTTTGGGGTTGGCAGCTGTTGTGTTTTTCAGTGCTTTCTCATCGCCACGTTTTGAAGGAAAAACCTCAGGATTTTTCTCCTCAATGTGAAAACAGTGTAGATCGGACCCTATGTCCTTCAGCAAAAATCTTTCTCTGCAAAACTGTGTAACATGCCAGCTCTTTATATCTGAAGACCCACAACTGAGGAGCAAGTGGTGATATTCATGCAAGGTCATAGCCCCATTTAATGGAATTAAGGGAATTTATGGTTCCCTGGTTTGGCCCACATTTTGGGGGAAAATGGCTTTCACCTTGATCTGAACTAACTCCCAAGCGACTTCAAGGAGGAACTAAGACACTCCTAAATGTTTTGTGGATTAGTGTTTTCCCACCTCCGTAAAACTGGCTCACGTCAGTTTGGCAGGGTGAGAGGCTCAAACGCAAGTGGAACAGCTTACCCTATCAATACCACAGAGTACATCGATCCTGCCTGGATTTGTTGCTACACATCCCTCGTAGCCCAGTCCGGCCCAAAAGTTTAAGTAAGTCCGTCGCATCACAGGGAAAAGCAGGCAGCTTAAGTCCAGTGTTGCCTTCTCCATTGGCACAAGCTGTGCAAGGGACAAGCTCAGCACTGAGACGTCATAATAGGCCCAGCAATTAATCCCCATTTTTTAAGCTCTGTGCTCGGCATGCAAGGCAAGTGGGTAGCAGAGGAAGAGAAGACGCACTGTCCCTGCTGGGACAGGATAGGACCTGTTCTCTAAAGAGGACCATCCAGGGAAGTAGAAAGTTGGAGAGTTGTTATGGAGATAAGCCTTGTACAAACTCTAAAATTTCAATATATATTTCTCTTTAATCCCTGTTGAAAATGATGCATTCAGAGCATTTGGAATAATTGTATCAACATACTCATTTCTTATAAGTAGTAAGTGCTGTTGCAAAGGTAAAAAAATCAGGGGAGCGGGTTATTGCTGAAATCTATCTTCTGAAAAAACTATCAACAGCATATTTATTTATCCTGTGCTTTGAAGGAATTAAAAATAGCTACAAACTCAAAGTTGCACACTCTTTTTCTTAAAAAAAAAAGTCTCTATGCTTTTATATTTGCTGCAGCATGTTCTGTGGGAATTACTAAGAATTAAAACAAGGGTTTGATCATGGTAAGGTGATCAAAATGGTATCACAGACCTGTAAATAATGCTAAGAGATAAGGAAAAATGTAGATTTCTTTCCCAATGGTGGAAACTAGTCAAATAAAAAAACAGAAAAATGTTATTAATTTTTCATTCTAAGGAAGCCATGAAATTCCAACACTGTATATTTTAAAGGGATGTCTTTTTCCATAGGCATTTGAGTCAACAGTGAGCACAAAATACTAACATACCTGGCAACCAACTGACACCTTCCAGCTCTCCTTGCTTCAGGTAGCAAGACGTGAAGAACCAAATCAAACAGCTCTTCCACTTGGCTTCTAGTATTTTTTTCCAAGTATCTAAGCATCTTCTGTCACTACAGGTAGGAAATGATTGCATCCATGGTAATTAGAATCAATTTTTTATTATTATTATTATTATCAATTGCTACAATCAACACAAATCGGAAGCTTTCCTTCCTGCCACTCAGCCACAGCTTTGCTAAGGAAGCATCCAACAGACAGCACCCCATGCCGTAACGCAACAACCGATGCAATCTGTTATCGCCTCTGGCGCAATGTCTCAATGCTGACCTGCTCACAGACATGTTACATGCATTCCGTGCTAACCCCAAGCAGTGTTTAAAACATTGGTATTTTAGGTGTCTCCACATCTAACAAAGCAAGCAATTCATATATAATCGTATAAAAGACTTAGAGATACACAAAGAGCTATGCATTTGATTCCATCTTGGTGATATGAAAAGGAAGCTCATGAAATATAGGAAGTGATCAAGTAAATTACATCCAGGAGGAATAAAAGTTGTTTGACTTAAAGATTCAGTTGTATTTGGAGTGCGAAGGATGAACTGAAAAAAGCAGATTAGGAGAACTGCAACAGATGCATGGGTATCCACAGATGTGAGAGGCTGAATATGACTGTGTTTATGTTTATTTGCAAAAGTTGCCTTTAATGGAAATAAAAGAGTGCAGTCCAGTCCATGGAACTGGAACTGATTTTGCAGGAATTAGATTAAAATTTACCAATCTAACGACTAGGAAGCATAAATAGCTATCCATTCAAGACCGCAAAACACCCAACAGATAAAGAAGATTCAGTATAAGAATCAAAAGACTGAAAATCATTAGCAGAAGAGTGAAACAATATAGGTATATATTTTATCTATCTTCTAATATACATAAAATATTATAGTCTATATTTTATATCTACATATTTATATAAACAATATAATTCATCATTAGTTGTTTGCTTAATGTTGCTAACGGAGTTGCATGGAGCAGAAATGAGAGACAAACTTCCTTTGGGGTATTCTGTGCTGGAATCTAGAAGATTCCTAACTGCTCTGGTTTTAGACTAAGACAAATTAAACAGCAGAGGTGACAAAAATATTTGAGTCATGCAAAATTTCTCTTCTATCCTTCCCCTTCAGCTCCTGAAAACAAACCTTTCATTTTATGGGACTTCAGCCACAATAGCCATGAAACAACTAGAATCTTCCCAAGTAAGGTCTCTCTTCCTCACACTTGCCCACTGAAAGCTATCATCTACATCGAAAGACTCCCCAGCAGAGACATAAGGAAAGCCATTTAGATTTTTTAAAATTGATCTTTTGGCACCTCACTGTCCCTGCTCAAATTTCATTCATCCTTCATTTTAGGACTTGGCCAGATAACGTGTCCCACATTTGGACCTTGGCAGACCAAGGGGCATGCCTGAAAGTGAAGCATCAGTGGTGCAGGTGGCCTTTGTAGGTAGAGACAGCTGCGTCTTGAATGCTAATTTCAATTTTACAGCCTGCAACAGAATGGACCTGTTTTCTTTTCTCTTTAGTAGGAGGGAAAACCACACATGCTACTGCTGGAAGCAGGCCAGGCCGCGCAGAGTATGCAGCAGGTACCTGGCAGCAAGACAACCGGAGCTATCACACGGGAGACAACTTTTATGCTCGTTTGGAGTGAGCGAGGATTATGCCAAACCCTAATGTTCCATACGAAGGAAATGAAATCACTCAACATATTTTACAGCTCAGGGAAAAACGTTGCTTCATTTTTCCTCAAATGAGGTATTTAGCTCTGTTAGCAGGACATTATTAGATTTATTACCATGTCAAGTCCAAGAGAGCTACCAGTTTAACTCTTAACGCAGTCAAAGCGCTATTTGGAGGGAGGAGAAGGAGTACACGCATTTGAAGCCTGCAGGATTTTTTTAAAATGTATTAACAACTTTGACTGAGTTAAGCCAGTAAGGCACATTAGGAGAATGCAATTGTCCTGATAGTTCGGAGGGAGATACAGTATTAGAAAATATCGTTCCAGTTTAGAGACCTGCATATAGTTATGCATAGGAAGGTTAATATCCAGAGAAGAGAATAACACTACAGCTCCCACTTCTTACCTAACAGCAAACAAAACTGTTTGGGGCCTCCTGCGATTTGGAGTTGCACATGGTGTTTTCAAAGGTTGCTTGGGCTCTGGATTAAATCGGATTTAAATCCCCGAGGGCACTGCTTTTCCTTAGCTGTGCTAGGACTGGTTATGTTTCCAATGCTTCAAGTTCAGAGTCCAATACCCGTAACTCTTGCTGAGCAGCACCTTACTCCACCATTTCCATTAAATTCACTGTAACTGTTTGTGGAGTAATATCTAATACCCACAAGCATACTCACCATCATAGCCTGCCTGCTCATTCATCTGAAGAGCAAAAGAAGAAAAAAAAGTTTCCTAAAACACCTCGCTGCCTCACACATTCTTAAGTACAGTGTCCCGTAATCCACTTTTAGTATCCCTCACAGCAGCAGTGAGTGCTGTGGCAAGTCCTTGCATCACCATGGTAACACTGGGATTTTGTAAGGGACAAGGCTTGTTCAAAAAAGAATTAAACAACTGGCTGTAGCTGAAGATCAGGAGGTGGAGGGTCCGATTTAATGTTCAAGGGAGCAAAAGCAGGAAAATACAACACCGGCATGGCCAAGTTTCCCTGGCTCCCGCTGGCCGCCAGCTAGTCACCAAAAGCGTTAACCAGAAGAGTTGTGTTTGGTGGTGTGGCTTGTACAAGGCAACGACCACAGACTGCTCTCTGTTAACCAGGAGGAGTTGCTGTACAACTGGGCAAGTGGCAGTAAAGGAAACCCAAAGCACGCAGCCCTGGCTAGGCAGCACGAAGGACGGTCTCAATTCCACTTACCCAGCGGCTCTGCAAGACACTTTCTGCTGTAAGGACAAAAAAACAGTACCAAAAGTCTCCAGCGCTTTACAGCCCAACAATACAAACCTCACAGCACCTCTCGTGCTAATGCAGAGTGTCAATGTGCTTTGCACTGATTTGGCTAATATTTATTTGTGCGTACAGGTCTGAAACGCTCACGGTGCAGCATTTAATTCAAGAAACAAAGGGAATGACCGTGCTTTTACTGATGGCCATAAAATCCTGTTGTTGCGGGACTCAGGTGCTTCACATCCTCCAGAGTGTTTTCCAAAAGGCTCAGAAAGCAGATGCTGGGCTGCTAACCGATCCGAAAAGCAAACAATGCCAAGTGCGAGGAGGGGGAAAAGCAGGACTAATGAAACCTTACGAATGTGCTTGATGGTTTCCACCGCCAGACCATCTTTCTGAGTGGCAGATAATTAATCTTTTACCAGCTCCCATTGCCTAGAGATCAGTCTCTTGGTTGTTTTCAGCTAAACCTACATAAACCAAAGTATTTTCAAACAGGAAACCAGATGTGACAGGGCCTGCCCCAGCCTGTGACAGGGACACATGGGTTAATTATGATTGATGCCATAACACTCTTCATAAAGCACCCACTTGCCACATCAGGTGTTTTTGCTGTCGTTTGTGGAGTGATGCTGGAGATGCCAGCAACCAAGGTCTGGGGTCAAGGAGAAAGGGACAGCAGTATGAAATAGCCAATTAAGCTTCCCCCGCTTGCCAGGAGGAGTAAATAGAAATACACATTAAGCAAAAGCCACATAGTGATTTTTTTTCTTGTGTTTTCATGCTGTTTGTGGTCCCACAGTGCCAGCGCTGCTCATATTGAGGAACACCCGGATGAGGAAGTGCCTGCCAGGGTTGAGCTGTGGCTCAACACGAGCAAAGCTGGGAGGGGGAGGCAGGGCCACGGTGCCTGCTGGGGACTGCCGAGGGCGAGGGAGCTGGCTACGACCACAGCAACAGCTGTAAAACCAGCAGCATTTCAGACATGACTTTGCCGCACAACTAACATTGCTCACATAGGGGCTACAGGCTATTGAAACACCTCTGCTTTCTAATGCATCTTTGACTTTGTAAGAGAAAAATGATAAGAAATACATATATACGGGAATTAGTGTGCAAACACGCCTGAGCCTTTGGCATTTTTCTCACTTCTATCTGGTCATGGATATATGAAGTGTGCACACACACCTACACACATGTGGAGGAACACAGATCCCCTGTGCTCGATTGTTGGCTGGTTTAAGATGGCACAAAGGCCCGAATCTGGTATTTCACAAAAAAAAAAAAGTAAGGTTCTCACACTTAAAACTTGTTCACTGCCATATTATGCGCTTTATGCATCTTCTTTTGCATACTATCTGCCTCTACAGCAACTTTCACACACTTTTTTCCCCTCCTTTTTCTTAAAGTTCAGTAACTGCTCCTGTTCATGGTCTCAGGCAAGATACGTTTCTCTGCCTCCCACTTGACGAAGGGTTAAACACATCTAAGACACTGCATGAGCTAGTGCTGCTGTGCTGGAAACTGGTAAAAATAAGAGCAAGTGAGCTGGTGAGCCAGGGAGGAAAGACAAGGTGCTGTTCTCTTCTTTAACTGTTCATCGTTGTGTAGCACTTCGGAATTGGGTATGGCTTCGGGTATGACAGCCGTAGCTGCCATCTTCTGTGAGTTACAAATATGGATCAATGGTAAATGAACTATTGTGCCTCACTTTATCCATTTTATGAGTCAGACCAACTTATTGTATTTTAATGAAAAATCAAGATAATAAATCTCATAAATTAATGAAGGCAATAGGATCTGCAGAGCCTGGTATTGAACGAGCTGGGTAATTTCATGTGTGAGGTTATTTATCCTCCAGTTCCAGAGTCACCTTTTTTTTCTCTTTTTTTTTTCCCCTATTTAAATTAACCAGAGCCATTTCAGGGAGGGAATAAGGTAAAAAGAAGAAGTCCTAAAATCGGTTTGCTGAGGCATCTTTGCTGGCTGGGGCTCTCAGCTCAGTGCCAGGACAGAAGGAGCTATAAGACAGGCCAGAAAGCTTTTGCACACTATTTTGAAGCCATTTGCACGCCATTAAGGATAAACGGTGCACAGCTGGAGAACACCTTTCGCTACCCGCTACGTGTTCTCAATTGAATTATCCAGCTTACCTTAGCAAATTCTATGTCCAGCAGTATGTATTTGCAGAGCTGCTAAAGATGCCTTTCGTTATGAAAAACAGCATGCTTCTGATTTGGGGGTGTCAGATTCGAACAGCATGATGATCTGTACATGCACAGGGTCCTCAGAGGTGGAAGGTCCTCGGGGTGTTCCCCCAGGTGAGAGGGGGGCTCTGGGGACTGTTTGGTGCACCTGCCACAGGGGTGTGAGATGGTGCTGGATGAGTCTGGGAAGAGCAGAGGGAGCAGGAGGGATTGTGAAGAGCGCCCTCATGTTCTCTCAACTGGCCCCATACACCTCATGAGCATCTTAATTTGGATATTTATTCAGAAGTTCAGATGTTGGCTTGACCTATTGAAACTCAGTGAAAAAGAAAAAAGCTCATGTCTCAAGGTGCAACTTGTCCACATGTTTCTCCAACTAACGTTTCAAGGCTTCTTATCCTAACCCTGCAGCCCTGACGTTCCTCCGCAGTGAAATGATCAGCACTGAAACAAGAGATCATTTTTAGCAGATCATCTGAGCGTAAGTGGGGGGAAAAATAAACAACTTTCGCATTAGTTGCAGAGAAGTGCACAAATGAATTACCCGCTGTTTTCAGTCAGTCATGAATAATTCAAATTCCCCTGTGTCAGTGGATCTAATTAGTAATCATCCAAACTATTCTTAAATTATCTAGTTTTGAGTTACTTGCATAGCAACGACATTCATTTCCGATAGGATTATTAATCCATTTGCCAGTGTGAGATTGCCAGGGCAGAGGCAGTGGGAAGCCATACCATCAGTTAATGCTATTAATGTTTCTTTAACAATTAACCTATCCGGTGTTCAGGGACAAACAGCATATGTCATGTAGAGAGATATTTTTAAAGCTCTGTGGATACGTGCCATACGTCCTGCTGATTCGGCCACCTTGAAACACAAGGAGCTGTCATTAGCAAAGACTTGACCCTGAATGTGCAAATTGCATGGGAACCAAGAGAAAATGTGAAATAATAGAGTTACCAGGATATCATAGCAATAGCTGAGGTGTGAATCCACTCCAAAAAGTGACTTTGCAAATGCAAGGCTCAGTGGAGTGCCTTTCACTGATTCCCATTCAAGTAAGAGATCTGTAATTTGTTTTCCCTGTTGCTAGTTTGAAGGCTCCCAAAAGCAGCCCATGTCTGAAGCTTAGTCGAGAGGTCCTTTCCCACTCTATCTTGTCTTTGTCTAACTTGACTCTGCAGTCAGTTCTTTTGAAAAGGAAAGTGCCAGTTTAGTGTACCTCAAAAGATGGCACAGCTGAGATGATTAGTCAGGAAGCTGTATATTTTCATTTCGTATCATTCAGTAAATAATAAGTGTATCATGAGATTTCCCTGTCCACCAGGTATTCATAGTAAAACACCTGCTCCAGGATTGATCCTCAACTATGCAAGGTTGGGGTGAGACCTTTGTTTAGGGTGAATCATCCCACATCTGTTGCTGTGGGAGTTTCATATCTTATTTAGAAACATCTGGCACTGATGCTTGTCACACGTGGGATACTGGGTTAGACAAAGCTTAGATCACATGAAAACATGTTCCCAAACTTGATTCTTTTTAAAGGGGCTTTTAAAGTTACCGATCCAACATTTCCTTCAAATATAACCGTCCAGAGAGGCACTGCCAACTTGCAAAAAGGTAACAGTTTGAGGTCCCATAGAGAAGCCCTTGCTCTCAGCCAAGCAGCACTCGTGTCTGCGGGTAGCTCATTGCCACAGCCCAATTCCCTGCAGAAACCAAAACTGTCACAAAACCAATTAAACAGCAGGAGGAACATGCTTAGGGCAGCTGCCAGCCCTAACTCCGTCACAGGGTGAAGTGTGGCCTCCTAAGGAAGCTACTCCGGCTACCATGGCTGTAAATACCATCAACTCACTCCTACACCTTTAACGCTTTCTACATCATTTTAAAAGGGGTTAACTCATTTTGAAGCAAATCTTGCGTTCTCCGTCACTTTGTAGGCTTCAGTGGAAACTGACATTTGCAAGCACACTACATAAAATACTTTTAAAATCAGTAAAACCTAATAGTCAAAAGACAAAGAAGAATCAAAGTTTTAGCAGCCCAGGAAAATCAAGAGTTCTGTCATTATTTAGAATTGCGAATGCTTTCTCATTAGCGCAATATGTTGTGCTGGAGCTGGCCATGTGGGAAAGATCTGCACGACAAAATAGCATGGGAGAGAGCACAGCACAGTTTTTATTAAATAAAAAATTAAATTCATTGATGCCACCAAAGGAAAGGAACAATGTTGTAAACATATTTCCCAGACATCAGCTAACAGCAGGAGTTTACAGTTTTTCTGCAGTGGCCAAGTATAATAAAATTGATCTGTTGACTATACAGATCCATAAAATAGTTTACACAGGGTTAGAGTTATTGCCAGTTGGATCAGAAACAAAATTCTTCCAAAAAAAAGTAGCCCTATAAGCATCATTTTTCCATCATACATCATGGCAACTGCAGGGTAAATGAGGGCCAGGTTTCCTTGGAGTTCGGCACTTTGGTATATTCTGCATTTAAACATTGCTCAAGAACCGAGTATAGCAAGATGGGTGAGCTGGAAAGGACTGAAAAACCCTTGGACATTCTCCTCCTCACAGTAAATGCAGGTTGTAGCCCTGCCCCAGGCATTGCACTTGCCTTGGCAGAGGAAACTAGTTTGCAGGGCGCTTTGAAAATAAGTCTAATTGTTCTTGTTGGCAGGAGAGGCAATGGGAGACACTCTCTCCTAAGGCCCCCAGGAAGATGACAGGGCAGAGAACTGCAGATGCAAACAGCTTAACCAACCATCAGCACTAGTACCCATCAGCTAGTAGTGGCATTTAGCCTCCCAATCTCCTTGTCCTCAGTCTGAACTAGATGTTCTCAGTACTGTGCCCCTTAGACACATCCCACCAGACCAGGCTTTCAACAATGTTACTCCATGTCATCAATTCTGGTCTATTATTAGGGACAAATTAATTAAATCCTAAAAAGAAATCTTTAAAAAATCTCCCCTGAAAACTCATTATCATCCAAACTTTGATGATATATGGTTCATATTCTTAATCCGGGAATCAGATCACTGCAGGTGGATACTCAAGTGAGCTGGGAATCAAGGAGCTTTTCCTACAAAATCTGGGAAAAAGGGACGCTTGGGCACAGAAAAGGAGGGCTACCTTCTCGCAGGACTACCAATCCATCTCTATGAGGGTGGAAGCACTCCGATCTCCATTGCACACGCAAGGTTAAAAGACCTGTAGGAAGCCAATGCAGAGTAAGAAACAACCTGAGGTTCCAAAATGCCTGGCTAATGCCCTAACCATTGGAGTAGCCAACACACTGCTGCAGGCCTCTTTCCCCCAACATTAGTCTCTAAAGATTACTAAAGAAAATCAGTATATAAAATACACAAAACCATAATTCATTATTTCACAGTGCAACATACACAAAATCTCCCCCAAAGCACCAGCATTTAGTTTGAAATATGCCAAGGTTAATAGCTATAATGTAAAATCGTTATCTGCAGCAGAGTATTAATTAGGGTCCTCGTGCACAACACATTAACAATTTGCATGCAAAGAGGGCTGCAGTGGTTCTCCACAGGAGGCTGGGAGCACATTATAGCCAACGGAGAGTTAGAAGACTTAGGGAAAAGCCTCACACTGAGCTGTCTCGCAGCCCAAAGCTGGGCTTGGGCTGGCCAGATGCCTCTCTCCTGCCCTGTGCAGTTTTTCTGGACCTCTCTGCATTGCTGGGCAGACAAGATTGTCATTTGCACTCCTCTAAGTGTATGGGAGCTCTGCAGGCACTGGGGATGTACCTCAGCATCTGCTGCCATAAGGAGTTTTCTTCCAAATTGTGCCAGGCACCTTTCAAAGCCTCCTGACACTAAACTTTTTTGGCTTGCATGTGCTGTATATTTCTGGAAGAATGCTATTTTGATACAGAAAAGGTCTAATATGTTTAACGCTACTATTAACAGAGCCAGCCAGACCTCAAGCCCTTCAAAACAGTAGTTCAGCAGAAGTCGCCTCCACGAGTCTCAGAGAAGGACAGAAATCAAAATTTCTGTCTTTTGAGTGAATTTTATAACTTTGGAGGGCCTCACATTCTCCCATGCACAACACTTGAACCCTCGGCCTTGCAAGGCAGCTCTAGGTCAGAGCTTCAAAACTTCTTCAGCTGCAGGTCAGGAGCACAGCTCCTGCTTGCAAGTATTGACAGAGAGTGCACGCATCCCTCCATCCTTCTTTTTCCTGTGTTGGTTAACCACAGTATCAGATTTTTTTTCCCATCTGTATCTTTTCCATTCTTTTTCTGTGGGTGTTACTGGTTTGGGTTTTGGTGGTTGTTTTCCTTGAAAAGTCAACAATTTCTAAACAAAGCTAAAAAATAAAATATTTTTCCAAACAGTTGTTTTCCACATCTAAAATAGGAGCTATGGTTTTAAGCAACCACAACACGCAATTAGATGTCTCAAGCAGCACGCCTAGATTTTTATAAAGTCTCGTTGAGATCACAAAACCACAAGAAAAGGGGCTAGATGGGACTGTGTAAGCCCATCACGCACACCCTTTCCCCCCAAGGTAAGCTGTTCTTGATTCCAATGGCTGATGTAGACTACCATGAAGAAGGACGGACACACATCTACAGAAGACCATTGAGCTCATGGACCTTCCATCAAACTGGTAAAGGAACCTGGGAAAGGTGCTTCTTCAGCATCCTGGAGAAGAAATCAAAATTTCTCATCTCAGTCTGCTTTCATCTGAAATGTGGAACGTGCTGTCCTAGTAATTTGCACACATCCTTTGCCATCTTCCAGCTAAAATACTACAGCTGGGACAGACTCATGATTTGGCTGTGGTGAATCTGAGGCTCTTGTTAATGTGATCTGTCACCAATCCAATGGTCTTTTTACAGGGACTGTTACCTTGCTGCCAAACTCCAGGTATAAATGATGGCTGTGTGACTTGCAAATTGCTGGGTACAGTCCGTGAGGCAAAAATCAATAGTCCCTCTAGAAAATTCCTGCTCTAATCAGGCCTAGATTTGATACGACGAAGACAAAAACATTTTCTTCTGGCATTTTTTGGCTAGCCTGTGAGAGAGCTCACTCACGCTACAGTACGTGCCGGGATCTTTGCAAATGGTGCCGGCAAAGTCAAGAGGCTCTAAGGTTTGCACAAGGCCAGGAGTGAGCTGCCCATGAGTTTTAAGAAGGATCTTGACAGCAGTATAAACAGGGTTATACAACAGGGTTGTATGCGATCGGAGGAGGCAAATCATGACCGCCCCCAGTCCTATGCCCCAAATGGATTAAATTTTATCAGAGCACCAGGAAGAAAACATCAAATATCAGGTGTATACTACTCCTAGCAGGTGCTAAAAGATATTTATTCAAACATTTTTCCCTCATTTTAGTCTTCATTAAAGCTCCCTTTTGGGATTCTTTTGGAGCTCCTTTTCCTCCACAGCCACAACCTGCTCGAGAGTAAGTATTGGTGAGGCTTCAGCCAGGGCTCAGACAGCTGTGGGCTGAGGCTCCAGCCTGGGAGGACTGATGAGAAAGCAGAAAAAATAAATCTCTGCATGTAGATGCCTGCCTAGCTCATCACCTGCTGAGCAATGCCTCTCCAGAGACCATTTTGACTTTTTAAGGATTTGTTTTATTTTTCTTTTAATAATGAACATGCAGATGTTCCGTGTTTCAAATTACTCCCATTCACTTTTCTTTCCTTTTGCTCTTGTTTCCAGCTCGTTTAGGGCAGGGCAAGCCCTTGGCATGCAGCAAAGCCATCAGTCAACGGCCTCACATCCTTGAACCCCAGGAAAATGAAAGTGCATCCCTCCAACACTGCTCCCCCACTCAACGACAAAACCCTGCCCCTTTCCCCCTTTGGGCTGTGACCCCCTACTGTACCCTCCCCTTCACCCCTTTGGCCCCTTGCATTAGTCAGCGTTTCCAGACTTCAAAGAGGTGTCTTTGATCCTCTCAGCCTCTTCCTGCCACATGCTTCCCTCACCATCCAAAAATGAGGCACAAGATGAAAGGTGTGGAGATGAAAGAGCAGGAGAGAAAGCGCAATCCCCAAGCAAAGGTGGGACGCGTCAAAAAAGCCAGACCACAGCCATTGGTGCAGGCATGAACAGGAAACACAACTCGCTTCCAGAAAGAAACCATTTTTACTTTGCTGCAAGTAATTTTTAAAAATGCAGGGAAGGGATGCAAGCAACAGAGCTCCACCGGCTAATCCTGCTCCACTCCAACCCACGGCTGCACGCAGCAGTATCATGTCAGGGAAATAGCCGGGACCGAATCTGCAGGAGGTACAAGGTGCTGCAACGCTTCTGCGGCCACAAAGCCAGATCCGAAAAACTGCAAATTGTCAAGCCCTGCTAATGTCCACAAGCGACAAAATACCCATGAGCTAAAGGCTTTTACAACCACTCACACCATCTCTGAAACAGTGCCTCTGAAACAAGGTTCCTTCCAAAATTCCCAAAAAAGCAATGGAAATGTCCAAAAACGCAATCAGAGGTCCTGGAAGCACATAATACTTAGCAATTTTTAAGACAAAAGCTGTCAGTAACAGGCGCCTCAAATGAAGTTTCACATCTAAATAACAGGCCTTCCTTTCAACAGCCCTAGTCGCTGCTGGGAGCTCTGCATATTTTTGTAAAATCAGGCATCATGATGAATTGCCTGAATATACTCATTTTTATACTAAGAATCCATTCACTATGCCAAACTCTGCTTTCATTTCTACCAGGGGTTACTTGAAATAATGGAGTCACCTCTTTTATCTCAATAAATTTAGGATTGTTTGGCCGATCTTTTGGAATAACAGCTGTTCAAGTATTTTTTGGCATCTCTTTTCTCTGAAACGGGGTTTTTCTTCAGCAATTAAATATCAAAAATACAGACCTATTTTTTTTGTTGTTTTTAAATGCCTCGGGACTTTCTTGCCAGCCATGTTGGTAGTGTCTTGGGCTTTTGGCTGCTCAAAATTATTTTGATAATCCCTTTTGGTGACAAAGGTATTTTGATAATCATTTGAATGATGCCATCAGCAAATAAAGCTTATTCAAAATCTTACAATTTCCCAACAAATTTGGGCAACAACTGGGAAACAACCTACTTTACTTAACTATTTGAAACACTACACCCTGCTTTAAAATACTTCCTCTCTCCGGTCTGGGCTTAGGTGTCTTATTACATCCCTGGCCTACAATGGCAGCAAAGATGAAACTTCTGATTTTCCCAGCTTCGCGAGAAAAAAGAAATGAGAGGGCAGTCGTTCAGTCCAGCAAGTTCTGAAGGTCAGAACATTTGTATTCAATATTGTGACCCCAAAGGTTTTTTGATTCTGTGAATGTCTGGCATTTACTGCCCCCAAAACCCACAGCAAACGAATTCCAGATTTACATACTTATTTTCCAGGGTATTTGTGAGAGTATTATCTTGGTTTTGCTTTCTTCTTGTGTGTGGATTCCCACATTAAACATATGAAAAATACTCCAGCACACCCAGAGTGCCTGTGAAGCTACAGAGCCGCAGAATAGCCTTCCTGGAAGGAGCTGATTCATCAGAGCAACCCTCTATGCTCCGCCCAAGCTTTGCAAAACTACCTGGGTCAGTGATAATTCTCATCACGGTAAATTATACTCTCTGTCATGTCATATCACAATTAACCAAGCAGCCATAATCATCTTCTATCTTACTAAGTCCCTGAGTAGGCAGTTTACTATCTACTGTTGGGAGATAAGATAGATGCCCACATAGCTATGAGAAACGTCCTATTTTCTAGAAGCACACGATCCATTTCAAAGGCAATAAATGCCCAACAGTGTGCTATTCTGCTCTTTCCCATAACATTTCTCTCTCTGCAACCTGATTATCACAGCAGCAGCCTCATTTATACACTTGCCCATCACTTCTCCAAGTACAGGCACATCATAGTAGGAGATACAGGAGCACCTGTCTGCACTTGGAGAAATCACGCACAAACGTATGAATGTATCCTTCACAGCGGTGTCCATTGTGATTCATCAGCAGAAGCAAGAATGGGCAAAGGAGGAGAGTCTCCGGCGCATAAAAAGCAAACTTAGCACAAAAGAGTGCCTCCCTGCCTCCGTGCACCTACACTTATACCTCCAGGAGCCGAAAGTCTCTACACATACCAGATTTCCTTCAGTGCAATCTTGTGCTTTTCTCTACCTTGGCTGTCATCTGGCTTTTGGAGATCAGAGCTTCTGAAATCAAAATGTTTATAACCAACCTATAGCACAACTCCCACCAACAGCCAGTCAGTCCAGTGTCATCCTTCCACTGCTCATAAACAGCCTCAATGAGAGCAAAAATAAAAGCTAACAAATGGTAAACTTTCATAAATACTTTCGATCATTACTCACTGGCCTCATAAATCTCTCACACATAAGACAGTCGGACTAACAGGACACAGAAATTTTGCTCTTAGTGCCATAAATCCTTCTCGTGTTCTTTCCATGGTTATAATAACAGAAATTTATTGTTGCTTTCGTTTCCTCCCGTATTCTCTGTAATTAATCTCGATCTGTTGCCATGTACATTTAGAGACAGTACATTTTGTGCCTGCCCATTTGTATTTTTTTCAACAGCAAGTCCCATCTGAGTTAATATATTGTGTTATATTATATATAACCACTGACCATAACTCAGACAGAACACAACACATTTTCATTTTGTTGCCCCATTATTTTTGCAGTAAGTCGATACGATATGAGGTGAAGCGTGCCTTGCTCAGCACTTATTGATCTGTCTGTTTGCTCATTGCTTACATCAAAACACCACTTGTCAGCTCTGGCTCTGCTATGATTATCTTATCATATAGGAAGCGACAGCCTCAAAGACTAAACGCTAGTCGACATCCAAGGTCAGGTAATACCAAGAACCAGCCCAAAGGGTTCTCAGCAAGGCAGAGATGAGTAAGTAACACTTCAGGACAAAGTCTCCTTTGTATTAAGGGCATGTCTACATCACGATCAGGAAAAGCAACTATGGCACATAGAGCAACACTTCAACCAGCTCTTGCAGCAGTGATGCTCAATGTAGGGGTGGTGGTACAGTCACAGTACTCCAAAACAAGAGGAACTCTATGGACCACAAATG
The DNA here is from genome assembly GCA_013398225.1 of Steatornis caripensis. NCBI lineage: Eukaryota > Metazoa > Chordata > Aves > Caprimulgiformes > Steatornithidae > Steatornis > Steatornis caripensis. The sequence continues at coordinate 94,442 of VZSC01015702.1, forward strand.
ACAGACAAGTTGTCTTCATTTTTTCGTAGAAAAAGGAGTTCAGAGTATATCAAAAGCTCTTCCATCTTGCTATAAGGAACACTAATCTTGCAGGAGAGTCCAGTGGAGCGGAGATGTTGTGCATTGGTTTGAACTTTTTACCTCCTCAACAAAGGTCTTGCACACTGAAAAACCATAACCCTGCTTGTTGCTGAGGACATTTAGCCAGTTGTGCGTCAATGTGGCATGTCAATATCACTTTGGACCAAGACCAAATGTCCAGCATATCACGTCTCTGCATATTCAAAGCACCAAGATATCGTATGGTTTTCATCCGTCTTGCCCTGACCTCATATGATGCCACTTGAGCAACAAAAATCACTGCACCCTCTTTTCTCTGCGTTTCTAAATGACAGACTCGCCCTCCCTCCCCTGCAGACTTCTGCTCTTAAGTTGTTAAAGAGCTTTGAAAAATACATTCGGAAAGGCAGCTCTGCTCTTTCAGTGCCTGAATAAATTAATACAATTAGTGAACCTCTGATTAAAGGATCAATCACTTCGCCTTTATAAGGAAAAGTTGTGGAGAGACAAATGCCAACAGCCAGTGTGCTGATGCATTTTGGAGTTGTTGGTGTGAGGGAAGGTAGGGCTGTGAGTGACAGAACTCTTCAGGATCTGGGTCACGCTGTCTTAAAAATCCAGACAGGAAAGATCAAGATTTATGGCTGGATTACTGGTTGACTGAAATAATCTACCTGCCTACCTGGAAAATGGCAAAGGCCTACTAGCAACGTCCAGCATACAGTTGTTCTACAGTCGCAGCTTTAAGCAAGCAGGTTTCCCATGCTTGGGCGTGTACGCAGGGGTGAGTCTCCAGTGCTCTGGAGGAACCTTGTCTCTTGAGGCTTTACAGCCTCTGCAGAGACCAGAACCAACTTACAAGGTGGTTCAGAGCAAGAAAGAAACCCAAGTATCCCCTACACGGAAGCACTCTAGGGTGCTGTGCAATGGCAGTGTGCAGAAAAGGTGAAAATCTCTCCACAGTACATGGTCATTACCCATTACCAAATTATCATTTGTCTTGAGTCCATGCTTTGGAGGCACTAGATGAGATCAAGTGATGATGCCAAGCACCACAAGCAGTGAAGGAGGCCCCCAAGCAGCACAACGTAGGGGTCGCAATCCCTTGTGCACTCTACCAAGCATCCTCTTTTTTTTTTTTTTTTTTTGCCATCTCTTCTCTGTGGAACAACAGCTAAAGGGTTTTCTGGAATAGCAGCGAGGGTTGGCACTGAACCTGTGTGATGGCTTGGGGAGCACAAGGAGAGACCAATCACCATTTCTGCCTCTGTGCACCAGATCAGGGGGCTATGTGGAGCACAAAATTTCTTCTGCTTATTTCAGCGTAAGGCTGCAAAGCAGGTTTAGACTAACTCATTTACAGCTGTACAATGCCAGCACCCAGGAACTCAACAGTCCACATAAATACAGATCCAAATTATTTCTTGTAACACGCTTATAAAGAGGAACTGAAGAATATTTCCATGCTCTGCATGGTTTGCATTACCGGTGATTTTTTTTTAATGTAATCCAATACATTACAGCTAAATCTGATGAGGAAACAGCTCACTAGAGTTCCCAAACGATTCTTTTCATGTGTTCCCTCATTTATGACTGTTTGATTTCACTTTCTTGTGCTGGATTTCTAATTGCAACATACCCATATACAACTTTCAGCCCATATGCCATGCATTGCTAGTTACAGACCAAGAGGGACTCATGCCCCTTCCCTCACCTGCTTCACGGCCCGATCCTGCCCTTATAGCAAAGCCCACTTGTGGTCTATAGAGCCTTATGCTTCATGCTTTGATGCACACAGTTTTCCTACCACATCTCTCCCTTAAACTTCCCAGCTTCAGATTTGAGTTTCTCATTTTCCAGAGTCCCTCCTCTCTATCAGATGGTGTCTGACTTCAAGGCTCCTGAGAGTCACCTTACAGGTACCAGCAGCATTTCCCTACCACAGTTTGCAGAAAACATGGACAGCATCCTTTAAACTCATCTCTCCTTTTTTTTTATCCAGAGTATCCTCCACAAAACCCATGAGGGGCTGCTGGCAGTAAGCTGCTCCCATTGCTTGGTGGTTCCTGCCCCTGGGATGATAGAAGGGGAAGGTGATAATGATATGATATCCATTTTGCAGCTGCAATATGCTCCTAGAGGGAGATAATCTAATTGGTACCTTATTACTGGAGCACTTTAACAGATAAACCAGTGACAGGATCATGCGCGCTGAAGCGCTCATTGGGGGAGAGTTGGTACAAGCTGTGGTGGCTGGGCTCATTGATGTGAACTCTGAGAAAAGTAGATAGAGGTGAGCTAAGAAAGAGACATTCCTGAACTAAGCTGAACTCTGTTTGGATGCCAGAAAAGCCCAATTCATTTCCTCTCTTATTCCTCATCTTTTGGGACAATTTGGTTCCAAAACCTGCAGGTCAGGACCTCTGATCCCAACACTTAACTTCTCAAAATCCTGGGAAGCTGGCAAGGTTTGGGGAGCCTCCACTAAAATGGAACTTGCGTTTAAACCAGTGCAAGGCACTGCCAGGGTGCATCAGCCACTAAGGGTCTGCTGACATTCTTTGGGGCTTTATCCCTTGGCCTCATCCATGCGATGGGGGCACCTCTAGCCTCCTGGCACTGCTGACATCGAGGTGGTCAGAAACCACAGCCCAGCTGACAGAGTGCAGCTGAGTCTTCATTTGAATACTCACAAGGGGGAAAAAAGCTCTTTTATTCAGTTCATTCCTCCTATTATTCTTCTTTGCACATGCTGCGTTTGTTTTTGTCATTAGGTTTCCAGTGTCCCTAATAAGATATTAATGAGATGCTAATTCAACATGCAAATTACAGGAGACTGGCATGGAAAGGTTGCTATATTTAGAGCCATAGCAGGATTTTAATGGTTGTCTTCACCCATCTTGTGCTTTTTGTCAATTGCTTCCTTACTCCGGTGAGCAGCCTTGCGTCCCTGAAGTGTCTAGGTGACCTTGGAGGTTAGGAGAAATGATAAAAATTCTGGACTATGTAACCATAGTAGTAATGAAAAAAAACCCATTATGTTCCAAAGACACTGTCAAAAGAAATCCCTCTTTAAAAAAATATAAATACTTTGGACCCCTGTCCATTCAGGAGCAAAAGCACAAGCAAAAAGCAACAGCAAGCAAAAAGAAACAGAAAAAAAAAAAAAAGAAAAAAAACCAAATACTAATAGCAAGAATGCCATGAGAAAAAAGATGTTCATTGTCACACTGCAGGGTTCAGGAGTGATGCCAGGACAGAGATGGACCCCCATCACATAACCCGGTCTGGAGGAGCAGAGCGAGAGGAGAGGGGTGCATATATATCCTGTGGTCCAGCACAGACAGCACAACTTGTCCCAAGGCCTGATGCGTAGACAGGGGCTCTGCTCCTCCATCCATATTCACACCAGTGCTGTATCTGCCTTGAGCTCATTGAAAGCATACCAGTAGCTTGCTTTCTTAAAACAAATGGTGTTGGAAATGTTGCCGTAAGAAAGCAAGCAAGCCGAGTGCTCAGCTACTGAGGAATGCTAAATACTGAGGATGGGACCCTGCATTCCCACCACCTTTCCACTCCCATGACATGCATCTCTCCCACAGCCAGTGCAAAAGAGCACTTCCTCGCATCGAACTTGAGGGCCGGCTCTGCAAGTCATACCAGAGCTCAAGGCTTCTATTTTGTCACCTGGAAACTGAGAATAAGGATGCAGCCTTCTATTTATAAATGTTGTAGCACCACCGACTACAAGTAGAGTTTTTTAACCACAGTGCCTTTAAAGGTGCTCAAGCCTGAGAGAAGATCTAGGTACCGAAAGCAACGTGTCCTTTCTTGCCAGAAGCTGTTATCGAGTATCCTACCCCAGAGGTTATCAAGAGAGGCTTGAATCATGAGAGGCTTGATAACGACGTCCCATTGCATTCTTAGGGTCGGCTTTCAGAGTGCTGGGACACCCTGCCCTGAAGCGGCAGAATCATGCTTCCCATCAGAGCAAGGACTAAGCCCTTCAGACTGCCAACTTTGGGATGCTTTTGAGAAGTAATAGATTTTTTCTATTCTTATTACTGAAAGGTGCCAGTAGTAAGCTCACTATCTCATTTGCTGTCACCATGTTATCATGTGCATATCAGATGCCCCCTTCATTACAGTGCACCCCCAACCCTTGCCGACAGTCATTCCCATGGTTACTCACAGCGAGGCATTTTTGTGACTTGCAAAAGCCTAAAACATCCTTCTTCAGTCTGCAACGAGAAACAAACCTAAAGGGACTGGTTTACAAAGCTACTGAGTCAGTTAAACTGGATTCCAAGGCTGTGGAAACCAGTCGTGGCCCTTGAACCATGTGTTTGCTTGGGCAGGCATTGACTCTTTCAGCGTTTGCAGATTGCCTCACGTACCAAGCTTCTGGCCCAAAACCAGCATTTTTAGTATTACTCTATTTTTAGATATTACCATGAGTTTCTGGCCGGACCTTTACTTGCGAACAGACATCCCTGTGGCTCTGATGCTTCTTACGTGTTTGGATCATTTGCATCAGCTGAGAAACTGGCTCCGATTTTATGGATTTCTTTTTTTCTCTGAATCACAGTCTCAAGACTAAAATGCTACCAAAACCTCTGCAGACTTCTCCCTCCCCCAGTGGCTTCAGCTGTTTTTATTGCTCTGAGGCACCAGACAGTTTTGTTAATAACAGTAAATCCTTTTAGCCTCTGGTTAGCGCAGGTTGTGCTGTGATTGACAAGGTAATAAAAGTGTTAATGAGAGAAACTGGCACGGCCAGAGATCAATAGTTGCCAATAAGAAAAACAATTCTGATACTTAATTTTGTAGAATTCCCCCAAAGCAGTTGAAAATACATCACAATCGGTCTATTTTATTGTTTAATAGATGTTCTGTCCCTGGTGCTCTCAGATAGAGATCAAATTAACTAGAGATTGGGCGAAATGGCAAAGAAGGGAAGAGGATCCTTGTTTCTCCCAAGTTTGCAGGACTGTTGGGACATGGAGCTCTAGGGCAAAGCCGTTTCTGAAATAAATGTGTTTGGGGCTACCTTTTCCAGCCAGACGATTTCCCCAAATAGCTCCTTCTTTGTGCACATTTTCCTGCCGTACAAATATAGGAGGGTGAAATAACACACAAGTCCAGCTGTAGTGCCAGTGGTCACATCTAGGTTGCGGCCATAAGATCAACCATAAGCAAAAATGCTGCTTCAACTGTGCTGCCCCAAAGGGCAAAGCTACAGCGACACTGAAGGGGCCAGGGCAAATGTCCTTTCAAAAGAAGATCAGTGCCAATCTGGGTTTCTGAGACCTAATCAGAGCGGCAAAAGCAGACGAAGCGCATACAACTTGTAGCATGGATAACATCAGTTGCTTGCTAACAGGCTCCCGTATACAGCACAATCCTGTGTGGCCCTAAACACCCTGTAATACCCTAAATCTCCTCTCACAAATCTATCTGAGGCCAGACACATGTAAAAGCCTAATCCCATTTCAAAAGCAGCTGTTAAACTCAGGATAATGTGTGCTGGCAAGTAGGAAGCACTGCCAAACTGGGAATGCAATGAGAAGAGGGAAACAATTTCAGGAGGAGCACAGAAAGGCTGTAAGTCAAATGGAAGAGAGACTGCTATGCATTCGTGAAAATATGGAGAAGGGGAGAAGGACCAATCCTTTACAACACAAAAATGACCAAATACATATTCCAGAGGATGGCTGGATTATGCATGGATGGTAGGGCTATTCGGACAGCTACGAGATGGCAGCTTGTGCGGTCCCACTGGTTGCGCACAGGGTGTCCTAGCAAAGTCGAAGTGAAACACTAAAGGAGGCCTTTCCACGTGGGCTGTGCTCATGGAGGACACTGCTGTGAAATCCCTTCCTGGGTAGCACAACAAAATCTCCAGCTCCAGTTCTGACAGCAATAATTTTTGATACATATATATTATTATCTGACAGAAAATTTGCATTTCTACCCCTGCATTATGAGAGGTTCGAGACATTTTGTTGAACGGGGGAACACAGAGGGACCGCAGAGGATACTGGCAGAGGACTGACTTTGGGCTCTAAGGCCAGCAGTCACCAAAATTGGTGGCAAAACTTCACCTGACTTGAGAAACAGCAGAGCTTGGGCAATGCTGAAGGCTTTTAGAAATCCCTCCACACATTATTTTCATGCCTAGGAATAATACACAGGCTCTGATGTAGACTCTTGTAGTTTTACACCTCACAGGTATCTGTGGGCTTTAGGGCAGAGCCAGGGAGGCTGAGGAGCGCAGATACTCTCACTTTACGTCAGGAAAGCTCTGCACAGTGATAAAGCCAGGCTAATTTTTCAGCTACCCAACTATGCAGATAGCAGTATAGCAGAGGGCTGCTGTTTCCTGAAAGCTTTGGCGTGAGCTGGCAGGAGAGGAGCTGTGCCTGGATTTTCCAGCGTGGGCCCTTCAGCTTGCAGCTACAGCTACATGGAGCAGATCTGCAGGTCCAGTTGGGCACGCAAGGTCTCCAAACGCAAGCTCTGCCAAGGCAAGGACTGATTTCTGCTGCACAAATACAACTACAGAAGAGCCAAAAAAGGGTAGCTAGATCCAAATCTGTTCTTCCTTCCCCCTCCCATCCCACAGCAGAATTAAACAAATATTCTTGTCTGTAAAGAGAAGAGAATAATTGGAGTCAAAGAGCATGAAGGGAGAGATCAGCGTGAAAGGATACTCAGATGACACCAAAGGGTTTGGCTTATCCCTTTGGCTTTATCCCTCTTCCCTTGTCCTGTCTGTATTAATGTGGTGCTAAAACCTTGTATTGTCTGATTGCATTATTATTAATGGTAACTGGTACCCCAGAGGTCAGCGTGGCACTGCAGCTTGCCATTCACTTTAATTATCAACACACATCACAGCTTGAGAAATAAGAAGAGATAAGGTGAGGATTATTGAATCCCATCTTATGCTGTGTGTTATCGTACACTCTACATCCAGATCGGTTCCTATCAGCCTTTCTCAGCTCACTGCAGGAAGGGAGGGGGAAGAAAGAAAGACTCCCCTTTGCATTTTAAGTTTGCCCACATCTTTACAAATTTGGCCAAAACAAATTCTAACCATCACATTAATGGCTACATCTGCCCACTGGCTCAGCTTTTGGTCACAATATTTAGATATTTAGCTCTTTAGAAATCCAAATATTTAGATGCCTGTCTGCAGGAGCTGTTGTACTTCCGGACTTTCACTGAGACAGGTCATGTTACAAGTACATGGCTTAGTCTTATTTGGTAGGACCAGATCAGACTAAAGAGACCTTAAAGATGTAGACAAAATTCACCATTGCCCAATAAAACTCGCCATTCAGTTTCATTTTACTCAGTCTCAACACTGAACTAAGGAAGCCAAAGCGAAACAGGGGAAGTGATGGATCTTCCAGTCAACGAAAAAGATGAATAAGATCTCGAGTGCAGAAAATATTTCGCCAGCAGAGTTATCCCAACCTGAAGAGCCAACTCTTACCTGGCGTATTCAGAGAGAGAGAGGATTGCCAGGTGGAAAAAAAACAACAGATTCCCTGCATCTGCAGAGTCCCCTCCACATAGTGGGCATTGCCGCTAAAATAATATTAACATATTATTTATGGAAATGTATGCAAAACCAAACAAGAGAAGCTATCCATATGCGCTAAGCACCCGTGCTAATTTTGAAAGGCAGCTTAGAAAAAAACGGCAGCATTTTATCTATCCTGTCATTTACAAGCCACGTAACTTAGCTCTCGAGTTCCAACAGATTGCACGCTCCCAAATGTAACTCGTCATGTTGGTGATAAAACAGGATTAGGAGAAAGCAGGGTTTGAATAAAGCTTTCTGTGGGGAACACTGCCCAAACCACTATAAAGCATTACCCATTTTCATGCAAGGCACACACATACCTTGTTAACATCTTTTTAATACTTCCAATTACGATCAAGAGGCAGGTAGGCCCGCCACATGAGTTAAAGAAAAGGTCTTTGACAACCCCCTTTCTGTACTGAAGCAATGAAATATACACACACACACACACACACACACACACACGGCTCCAAACACTTTGCGCCCTTTCAAAGCACTATGATTACCTCTTATAGACACAATGACAAGAGACGCCTTTGGCAATCCCACGGTCCCCTTCTCCTTCTGAGAACTGGCAGAATGAGGGGGAAGAAAAGCCCAGAAGCCTTTTTTAGCCTCCTTATTTTTCTTTGTCACATCATTAAGGGTTCAATGAATCTCCAATTAAATTTCCCTGACTGCTGTCATCATTTTGATTGATAGGTGTCCTTGGATCAACCTCAGTAGGGCATGTTGTTGCACCAAGCCCCGCTTTCCCCTCGCCATCCATTATCAGCCCCTTGTCATCATTACCTTCACATGTCAGTTCATTTACCACAGAAACGGTGTCACCAACTAATAGGGGCAATAGAAAAACATTTGTTACAAATAAGGAAACACTCTAATAAATCAGGTTACACTTCAGTCTGAAACTCGGGGAGAAAGAGTATTTCTCCAGCATGCTTGTTCACAAGTAGCCCTCTAAAAGAAAATAAAATGTTACATAAAACTCTAAACAAAATACATACACACAAAAAAAAGAATACTCATTCTCAGAAGGAACAAACAAACAGGGCAGAACCACATGCAGATAAAGTTAAAACAGCTTTTACAGCTTTGGATTTTCTTCATTTCGAGCCCCAAAAAATCTGAACACTTCAGTTAACTTCAAGTCCCTGATACACTAACAATATTCGAGCTACAGAAGCTAAGAGCCCTTGTTACTCACATTGTCTGGAGATTTTCTATCAAAATGTTTTTCCATCAGAAAGCAAATACTTTGTCAAAATTAAAGCCATTTGTATGAAAGGGTCATTTGTGATGAACTTCTGATTGCAAAAAAGAAATCGGGAAGAAGGGAGCAAGATATTTTAAGCCTCTTGAAATGTCATATTTTTGAATTTACTCTGTTTCAAAACTTGAATTTATAATAAAATACAATTGTTAAAAAAAGAAATTTTCAAAGCACAATGTAAAATTTTAAATTTATCAAAGGAAGTATTTAAATTAATTTATTTTTTTTTAAAACAGACATAAACGTTTCCTTCTGAGTTTTGCAGTCCCAGGACAGAATTTAGCTCTGTTTGGGAACTTCTCTGAAAATCAGAAAGTCTAAATGGGGTGCGAAAACCATTCTGTGTTTGGCACCAGCGCAAGGAGCAGTGCACACAGACCTCAGGTCACATACCTACCATGCTGGTGAGCCGGCTAGGTATTTGCTCCCTGTTTGTTCAACATCTTGTGTCTGCGAATCTGTCTGTGACAGCCATGCCTGTCCCTGCAGTGATTTATAATACAAAAACGTCTTTGTACATTACACACCAAGGACTGTATCCCCAAGGACTAACACACAACCATTGCTGCAATCCCTCTTCTTCTTTTTTCCTCTGATCACCATCAAAGCACGGGAACAGCCCAAGATGCCTGGCAATTGACAACCTAGCAGGGAAGATCTGCCCTTCAAGAATAAAGAAGGGAAACCAGAACAGCCTTGCTAAATCATTTGCAAATGAAACCTAACTGCAAGTGTGCTGCAACACACCGTCATCCCCATTCCCCGGCAACAGCTCCTGATACGGGACAAGGTCAGCACACATTGCCCTGAAACTGTTAGGGCTCGGCAAGCCACAGCTGCCATTCATACGAATGAGTTTCACCCTTTGCTAGAAGTTTTTCCACCATAGTAAGGGGTAGATGTGTTGGTACGACATACTGGACAATTTTACTCGAGCTTCAGTTCAGTCCTTACCTCTAGCTGCCACAAGCTCCATCTATTCCAAGGGAGACAGCCAACCTCACAACAGGGGAAGACTAGCTTTTTCCTTAGGGGATGATTGGAAGACCATCTAAGCAATTAACAAGCTTCCCCGCTACTGAAATCAAGAGGATTAATGCTCTTAAACACCAGAGATCCGTGGTTCATCAATCCACCAACACACACTTTCCTATCTGCTTATAACTGATTTTAGCTGATGCATCCAGGAGCAGCAGGACAGTGGGTTCACACAGGGCAGCGGCTGCTTGGTGAGCAGAGGACGCAGGTTTGCAAAGGCTGCTCCAGAGCACCACAACAGTGTGCAATTTGCACTGATGTATTATGCAATTAGCAGTGGGTGCAGCTCAGTCTGTGAGAGACAATGCTGGCAAAGCTCAGTTCTTCAAGATGGATTCGTACTCAGGAACCTAAATAACTGCCATGGTTTTCTTCACCAATATCAGTAACAATTTTGTCTGAAAATGAAGGTAACTTCTACAGATTCTCAGTGTTGAAAATCTCAATCAAAGACCACAAAACTTGGAACCATGATTTTAAATGGATTACTTTCACGTAGTCATACTGTACTGGATGCTACAGACACAGAGCAGAGACTTAGCCTTAGACTTAGACTACAGCCTTAGACTGTAAAGCCACTGTGCAAATGCTTACTATGAAATGGGTTGCACAGACAAATCAGAGATGAGGGATTCCTGTGGGAAATCAAGTCGTATTGTATCTATAAAAACCAGACACACATGGAGAAGGTTTTCAACATGTATGCATGGACCATGATAAACACTAGCCACGCGAGGGCTGGGTAGATCACTTATGGCTTCTTCCCATACCTAGACCAAGCCATCAGGTGGCAAAATATGGGGTGAACATCACCTTGCAAAAGGCAATGTGATCTCAATTGCCTGATTTTCTCTACAACTTGCTTTTGTTCAGTTGAAATCCTCTGTCTTGAGCAAAACTCTCAACTCCTGGGCCTTCACAACATGGATCAGAAAAACGACGTCACTCACCACGTTTCTATTGAATATTTGTTCCAGTAGCTGCTGCTCACTCACTAGATAAAGGGAGTCAGGGCAAGACAATTACTATGGTTTCTTTCAGATGGCTATTCCGAGGTCTCCAAGCGTGCTCCAGCTCCCATAGCCTACTGAATATGCCCTCAAGGCAGCTTCCCTTCCCTCTGCTATTCACAGCAGTACACTTGTTTTAAGCCTTCTGTGTGCTATTGAAAGCCTCTAACTGAGAAAATAATTTTGTGGGGTAGAATCACTCCCCTTCGGCTAAAAAGCTTCTCCCAGCCTTACAGAAACATGGGTAAAACACAGGCTCAGAGAAAGGAAAAACTGAAGTTACTCCTGGAGGAGAGTGTCCAGAGATGAACAAGAGCCCTTCACTGTCAAGGATGGGACATGGTGCTGCTCTTCCTATCACAGAGAAAAGCTCCGCTGCCATAATGCGTCTTTTTCCAGCATTTGTACATTTCTTTCTTTCCTTGCTAGTAAACTGAGAAGTTTAAGATACAGAAATGCCAAGCCACTAAGAGGGCGAAAACAGACATCAGAGAAATAAAAATGAAGTGAAACCCGACTGCACATAGCTTTTCGTGATACTGTTTGTAGGAGATGCCTGAATTGCAGTTACAAAACTAGTACAAGGAGCTGAAGGGATAGCCCTCCCAGCACCGCGGGCCTTGAATAAGTCCCAGGCTGTCCTGCCAAGTGCCGCCTCACCAGAGATCCCCTGCAGCCTGGGGAGGAGAGGCCCTGAGCTGAGGGGTATTTCCTGAAGGGCTGACTTATTTAAATTAATCGCCATTAAATTAGTCATTTTTGAGAGGTTGGAAACAATCAAAAGATTATTCCTGACAACTAAGCAAGCCTAAGTGCCATGAAAATGAGTTGTTCGGCATCATCGCTACCAAAAATAAACTTCACTTTGGATATGAAATGTATCTGATGAGCATGGTTGAAAAAAAAGGAGGGTTAATTCACAGAAGTGAATAAAATAAGAATTTTCTGACTGTCCAGCAGCTGTTTAATACGCTATCTGCTATCAACCAGCAATTAAGAAGTGTAAAGGGGAGCAAATCCAGAGAGAGAATAGGAGTCGCTAAGTTCAGCATAGCTTGGCTTTCCTGGGCTTCAGTCAGCTCAGCACAGCTCAGATCATGAAGAGAAACCATCAGGAACTACACAAAAACAATTAGCAATAGATTGCAAAAGACTTCTGAACGTATTTTACAGTATTAGGTCGAAAGGAAATTTTGCATTTTCTCCTCATATGCATCCCAAACTAAAGCTCAGCTAGGAAGAAATTTAAGGGTCAGAAAGCTACAAACAGGGAGCGGGGAACTTTTTACCCAGCTGTGCCTGCAGCTGGGCTGGAAACTTTTAGTCTGAATCACAACACATAACGTTTCAGAGAGAGGCATACAGTTTTGCTATGAAGACTTAAGGGAAAAAGGCACGCACCATTTATTTTGGTGAGCTGTTTCAGCAGTTAATTCCCTCATTGTTAAAATCTGCCCTTTGTTTTGTGGCCTTCAGAAATCTCATCACACCCTTCTGTGCTCGACTGAAGAGCTCTTTAGCTAAAGAAAACATGGCTACATTCAGTCTTTGATCAAATCACTTTTCGGTTTGCTCTTTGTCAAGCTGCACAGGCAGAGCTTCTGGGTAGCTCCCACATCTTTCATTTTGAAGGGCAATCACCAAAAATGCAAGGTGTTATTCCAGGAGCAGCTTCGAAGGGTCTTAATACAGACCTTATTCTCTTGGCCCTACCTCTTTTAAAAGACTGTAATATTTACACAGCAGTACCTTTCTCAGGACAAATAATCACACTAAAAGCAAGAAGCTAGGCATTCCCCTAGACTGGCACAAGACGGCAGCTATTCCCCAGCTCTGCATCTTGCATCCTGTGAACTCAGGGCAACTCACACACTGATCGGGAGGGGATTAACACAAACCAAAAAACATTACCCAGTTACCCCTGCATCTGTCCTGGTGCATGAAAAGAAGAAAAATTATCAAAGACAAGGAAAAAGAAAGAACAGCACGTCAATGTGGGGAAACAAAGCCAGCATATCAACCACTAAAAAAAAATAAGTAAAAGGTTTGGTCCCCAGGTGTTTGCCTTGCTGCAGGTTTCCATAGCCAAGGATTGGTTAGCACTGTTTTTACAGGTGCTGAGAAAAGCGAGAGTTGGTGGAGGCTGCGAAAGTGCCTTTCAGTGACAGAGCAAGCAAGGGCTTAGGCTGGGTATGCTCAGCACATCCACATTGCTCCCTGCCTCCTGTACTGTTAGGCAAATGGATAGCAGCACTAGGAAGAAGAGACCAAACAATTAAAAACATTCAAATACACAGCACAAAGAACTCCACTCACTTTAAAGCACTGCTTCCTTTAGTGTCTGGGTTTCTTTTCCCTTAATCTTAACCCACTAACTCACTAGTATTTTGCTTCAAAGATTACTAAAAAGAAGGGTTCCCTCCTAGCTGTGGGTATGAAGGGAGGCACAGACTGGAACTGTTTAATGTCCATTTCACTGTAATAAGCGGGTAAAAATGCAGATAAAAGTAAATGATGCATAATTATTATCACCATTAACACCATCTGTCATCACTCATGTGTGCTGGTGGGTATATTATTTCTATTTTTTAGTGTATATATCTATATATATAGACACACATACACACACACCTGGAAATAACCGCCCCCAGACAGCAGATTCTTCAGGACAGAGCATCTCTCTTTGCTCCGCAAACTGCAGCACCACAGTCCCAACCCTCTTTGAGCTGCTGGCTGCCCTTGTATTGTACCCACCAGCACTCAGGGGAGAGAACAGATGCAGAGCAATCCGCGGCTTCCAGCCCCTCCGGTCATCCAAGGGGGCAGAAGGGCTCCATAAGGCGACATCAGGCCCAGAGTCTTCTCTTTATAAGGGAAAAAATAATGGTTTAAATATATGATATCCAGCTCCTCCAGGGAAAAGCCTCCTGTTTTATTCTACTCCCACAATGTCCCGCAGCTGTGCCTTTGAACTAGATCTTTTTTCCATTGTTAAAGAGTTGTGACATTTTCTTTATTTAGCACTTGAGGTTTTATTTAAAAATACGAACCAGCGAACTGTAAGTCTTAACCAGGAACAAGAACCATCTGTGCATACATATAAAGTACCGTGTCTGGAGATACGTTAATTAGGGAATATGGCACACATGCAAATTCCTGCTTGGGATATATTTTTAAAATGCTCTTTTGCCACAGATGAGCTAAATGACTGCTTGCTTCTGCTGTTTAGGTGCTTGAAGCAGAAAATGGTCATTTCTCCTGTTCTGCCTCCATTCCTAGGTGCTAAGCCCACACATGTACAATAAAGATAAAGCAATCGACGAATGGTCGAGACCTTAGCACAAAATCCTGCCCTATCCCTTGCCCCCCAGGCTATATAATATCTGGACTAATTGCTGCTTGCACGTGTATGTCAAACTGTCCCAGATGTTTCATGATTTACTGCTGCAAAATGAAAATCGATCTAAAAACATGTGAATGAATCCAAGGTTAATCACACTTCTGCTACTGACTCCAACTCCCCACCGCACACCTTCAAAAATAGGGGTTCTGACCATGTTTTGTCCTCATCCAAAACCAAGTTTAGGTCCCTAAAGAGTTACCTCGTTGGAATTTAAGCTGTTGCCTACATACAGCTCACCTAAATTTATCAAGCACCATGCCAGATTGCCAGAAAGTTTCCAGGTGTTCCAGTACTGCTCTGCATGCTGGAAAAATCGAGGCCAAGCCGCTGGGTTTCTGCTCACGTGCTATCCTAATAACAGCCTCAAAACGAAGAGGTCCCTCACCCATTTCCTTGAGCTTGCTCCAAGGCCTCCTGTCTCCTGGGATTTCATGCCAAATGCAGTAGAAGCTGTTACTCAGAGCACAAGATGCAGTCCTTGTCCTGTTGTGGTGGATCTGGACCCCTTCGCTGAGTGAAGCCAGCAACAGGGAAGAACAGCGTTGACCCTCCTTCCAAATGATATATCCATGCTGGAAGAAATTAAAGATGCTTTTGACCAGAAAAATGGGAAATATCTTGTGTTCCTCCTTCTATTCCATAAATAAGCATGTGCATTGAAAAATAATGCATGGTTGGACTAACCCTTTCCAGCTTATTGGCTGCAGAAAAGCATTTTGAAAATTACTTTAATAGATATTTGCCAATGGACTGGAATGATTCACTTTGGCACATGGATATGCCTTATTAAAAGCTGCTTACACACAGGTTACTCAACTCACCCTTTTTTTTCACCTCTCCGAGGCACATACGTAATAGCATGTTCGGTACATGTAAGTCCGGGGGACTCAAGTTATTTCTCCTATCTTTTGCTAGAGAAAAGGGGGTGCCTCAAAAAGAGCATAATAAAGATGGTTTCAATTAGATGAACCGGCCAAAGAAAGTCTGTCTCTAACCAAAGTCGGGGGATGAGCCAGCCTGGGGTGGCAAAGCCTTTAGTAGGGCCTGTTGCAATAAGACAAGGGGTAATGGTTTTAAACTAAAAGTGGGTAGATTCAGAGTAGATATAAAGAAGATTTTTTTACAGTGAGGGTGGTGAAACACGGGAACAGGCTGCCCAGAGAGGCTGCAGAAGCCCCGTCCCAGGAAATATTCAAGATCAGGTCAGACGGGGCTCTGAGCAACGTGATCTAGATGGAGATGTCCCTGCTCACTGCAGGGAGGGCTGGACTAGATTACTTCTAAAGGTCCCTTCCAATACAAACCTTTCTATGATTCTTCCCACCCTCCATAGAAACCTTCCCACAGAGGGTGCAGCCCCCAGGGTGCAGAGACCCTTTTGCAACATGTTCTGAAAAGGCACGGTTTTCACCGGGATAAGAAAACCTTTCCATTATCCTCATCCTCTGCGACAGGTCAGTCCACCCGCATCGCTTTACGTGTTGGGGCCGAGTAGCACCCGAGCCACCTCAGGGAGCAGTGCCTTAATTGCTAGTAATGCAATAGCTCCACTTAGCACCCGCAAAGTCATTCAAAAATGAAACGAAACACTTTCTGGCTACACATTTAGGAAGCAGCCGGTTGTATTGGCATCTTACTCCATTACTTAACCACTAGGTCATATATCTGTGAGTACAGATGGCTTTTACATCCGCACCTCTTAAGCAGCATCTGATACCATCACCGAACCCTGGCCCGAGGGGAGGGATGCATCCATTCTGACCAGAAAGATTTTTTTCCTTTAAATTAAACACCATCTCAGCCAAAGCATCAAAAGGGTTTTCTGCGGCCCCATTAGACCAATGGAAGCAGCCTTCCTCATCTCCAGCATGGGAAACGCTACCTGGCTGCAATTCAGCTGCAACTCTGTCTTGCAAAGGATAAGAATTGTCAAATAAAGTGACCTTTCCCCATTGATCTCTCACCAGCAACCCAGGACACCCACACCGCTTCCCATGGTGTATGTCTAGCGATGTTTCTTAATGATATTTTTCCTCCAACTCCCCTTCACCTGGCTTTTTCCTTCCAGGCATCTCCAAGTCACCCACAGCCTCCAGGGGTGGCTGCAAAAACGTTATCGTGCAAGTATTTGCACCGTAAATCTGCTGGGCTTAACGCTGACATGGCTACAGCAGCTTAGCTGTTGGCTGCACAGGGAAGGTAACGCAAAAGATCAGCAAAAAGAGCTTTGGGCTACCTGAGCCAACGTACCAGCAAAGTCAGTGATAGTTCAAAATACAAAAGTGGAATGGTCTTGCAGGGAGATCCANTTGGCTGCACAGGGAAGGTAACGCGAAAGATCAGCAAAAAGAGCTTTGGGCTACCTGAGCCAACGTACCAGCAAAGTCAGTGATAGTTCAAAATACAAAAGTGGAATGGTCTTGCAGGGAGATCCACGGGGCATCAGCTTATCAAGTATCCATGCAAAAGTATTCACAGTATGGATCCTGCTGTAGGCCAGGCACCCCATGGCACAGAGAAGGAATGGTACAGATCACAAACTCATGGCCCTTGGCTTACTGTACCTATGCGGGCTTCAACAAATGCCTTGGTGGACATTTGTGGTCTCTCATCCCTATCCTCAACCAGAAGCTAAACATCCAAATGCCTCAGCTTTATCAGAACCACTCGCTTCAATATTTTGATGCCTATGGTTATATAGTGAAAGATTGTTCTGTTCAAGGAAAACAATGATGGCTGAAAATTATGTAAAGCTCCTCAGGATGTATTTCCTTATTTACATGCCTCTCATACAAGGCAAGTCACATATGGCGGCAAATCTTTTCCAAAATCTATTCTATTTGTAGAATAATCCTCCAAATTATTCCACGTTATTAAGGACTCATGATGTATAAAATGTGAGCAGTACCATACAACACACTTCAGGTTAACCAAAACAATTTGTTTGACTCAAAATGAAACTCTTCATTCCATGTTTGAGGACAGACTTTTGACCTTGCTGAAAGAATTTGCTCCCAAAATTAAAAACTGGTGCATTTCTTTATTTCCCAATTTTCACCTTGTTTTCATATGCTTCTTGAAAATATCTGTCCTTTATTTCACCCAAAACCACTTATGTAGTTTAGCACACACTTGCAAATAGAACATCAGCCCAAACCCCTCTTTCATAGGAAACATAGCCTTCGCCCCAGGTATTCTGCTACAGAAGTGACACGGAAGTGAGGAGGGCTTTGCTTTCTTCCCACGTAAATATTTAACTAGCTCAGATCCCATTTGCCTGGAGAGTCAAGCCTTCTCATTCCGTTGATCACTCTGTTTGTTAACTTCTTACTGGTGCTGAAGATCATCTCCGTATCTCTAGAAAGACAGAATAAACTTGGAAATGAAGAAGTATTTAGTAGGAGAAAGAGGAGCAAGGCTTCAAAGCTGAGAGCAAAATTGGTTTTAAATCTTCATTCTGAAGCTGGATGAGTAAGGGGGAAGGTGTTTCTTTTAAGTTCCCTACCAAACAATTTTTTTTTTCCCTATGGTTTCTTGAAGCGGTGAAGTGGGCTATCTTTCACTTCAGTAACAGGTCCAGAAAAAAAAAAAAAAAAGAAAGGCTAAAGAGGATGGAGGGGAAAGAAAAAACCAGGCCATTTCAGAAAGCCCTCAAAAGAGAGGCAAAGAATGAATATTAATCTTCTTGTCCAACAAGAGCAGGAGGGGAGGATTAGTGTAATGAAAAGGCCAGAGAATGAGGATTTCTTTTTGCAGCCAAATGGTACAATTACAGATCTCTTAGGGGCTTACCTGGCAGGACTGCCCACAGAGTGAGTTAATTGACAGAAAAAGCCAGGTTTTCAAAGAAACTCAGCTCCCAGCCTCTCCCGTTAACACCAGTAGCAGGGCCCTCCTTTTGAGGGTAAAGCTACTGGGTAGAGGCTGCCTCCAGCCCTCTCCGAAATGAGTTCTAACAAAACACGGACAATGCTACCTGGGTGGAGTCTTCAAGCCTCGTACTCAGTTTGATCAAGGGTACTTATTTCTGTTTTGGTATTTCCCAACGTTGTAGCTGAACCACTTCAGAGTAAAGAATGAGGGATTAATGAAAATTACTGCGTTCAGAAGTTAACATTTCTTACAGTCTACTATGATTAGAGATGTATTTAACCTGCCATCAGAGCTACGAGTGCAGCATTGTAGCAAGAAAAGCTGGTGGTTTTAAAACCTCTTGTCTTGAAAATGTATTCTCAAATCCACCAGTTGGAACAATGTTTCTTGCTGAAGGAGGAAGAAAAACCCACACTCCAGAAATGAAAGAAATGGAATGCAAACTCTATTGCAAAAAACCCATTCAGGTTAACATTTTGATCTTGGGCATTAGAAAATACACGGTTATAGTTGCCATAGCGACTACAAATCAATTACTTTACACACAGCTATTACAATATTAAAGTAAACACGTCCACAGTCAAACCTACTCTGAAGCCTCATGGGCACTAAGTTAAAATTGTTGTGGAGCCCAGAGCATGGTGGTAATATAAATGCATTATTACATGGGTTTTTTCCTTTAATTTTTTTTGCTTTGAGTTTCAATCTGTTTAAGGCCCTCAACAGCACAGTGCTGTCAAATGGGGGAACGTGGGATTTCTCTTCCCTAAAACCCGTCCAATTTGGCCTTACACAGGCCTGAATAGCTACAGAGGACCCAGGCAATGGAAACTCAGATGAGCAAGGCCAGATCTGCCAAAAGAAATCAATTTTCTTCAGGTCCTGCCACCCATGATGAGTCTATACTGCATTTAAGGCTTAAGTATCTACATGGGGATGACGAGCACCTCTGAAAAGTCAGCTGCAAGGGCGAGCATGGCTCCCTTTTGCAGTGCATCTGTTATGGGATGCCATTTACACAAGCCGCAAATCCACAGGAATATCCACTAGAGCCAACACCTTCCCATGCGCATCGTAACGGGTCTTAGAAGCTGGTCTCTACCGATGTTGAAGAAGAATATCGCTAAGATCGCATATTGTATTACAGCTCTAGCCGCTTTTTTCTCTCAATAAGCGTCCTTTGGGGTCAGCAAAGGTGACAAAAATTCACATTTCTGAGCCAGGTGCACCCTGTTTGGTCCAAATGTAGCACTTTGGCCTTCCCTGGGCCCAGAGAGGGGTGAGCTCAGACCCGTCCGTGTAACCTAATCATGTGTGATGACATTCAGAAAGCCTGAAAGCTTATTGATTTGTTTTATAATCATATTGTACAACCTTAAGAGCTGAACAAGTGCCTGATTCAAATTATTGGCTTGATTTTTTTTTTCCCTCCAGTTTATTTTAGCAAAGGGTGATAGCACTTACTTATCGCCATTTACAGACACGTGATTTACACTCGGGCTTTCAGGTCTTCTGCCCTGATGGAAGCAAATGCCAAAGCAAAAGGGCGTGATGCCTGAGAACTCACCTGACCTACTTTTTTCATAATTTTAAAACGGTTTTACTTTTTTTTTCTTTATTTTTTCTGCCTGCTAGACGGCAACAGTCCTGTTTGCTTCTGCCCTCCCCCATTTTGAATTACTCTGTCTACACAGGAATAAGTCAGGATGACGACAACCAGCTATCATTTTTGTTTTAAAAGCTTATCCAATAAGCTAATGCTATTCTCCCAGTGTAGTCCAACTAGTCATCATTTTCCAAGCACCAGGCAAATTGTTGGGCCAGGAACTGACATCCAAAATCGTTAGGTAGGAAAATATAGTTTAAAAAAAGCATATGCCATGTGCCACAAAATTGTCATCATAAAGCTCCGGGTAGAAACTTGTTTTCCCCATTTAATTAAAATTTCTAAAGTATGCTGAGAAAAATACCTGCTGTCATTTTGTTACAAACTTCTCTCTGTGCACCTCCTCCTCTGGCATTGCCTAGAAGTGGGAAACAGAGGCTTGGGGGGAGCAAGGGCAACGAGGGCAGCGAGCACCCCAGGGACAGGACGGCGCTGCCACCCAGCCCTCGGCCCTGGAGGATGGCTCAGGATACAGGTGGGTGCCCCGGCAAAAAGACTGCCTGTTTTCCAGCAAAATGTCATTAAAACCTGTGAGGATATTTGGTTCCAGCTGAGACAAACAAGCATTTTCCCGGGGACTGGCAGGGGGATGTTTCACTGGAACATTCACAACCAGCTGTAGAGTTATAATAATACGGCACCCTTTTCACCGCGGATCCACAGTTTGTTTCCTTCTCCAAGCATGACTGTTTTCCCACCTCTTTTCCTTTGTATTCTCTCACATTCACATTTATCAGTTACACACAGAAATAAAACTGTTTTATAGTGAATACCTTCATTAATGTGCTTTAACCGCTGTTGACTTTAAAGTGATCCACTCCAAAGCTCTAAAGGCATATTCGAGATTAAAAGTATCATTCCCCTTTTAATGGAAACAATGTGAAGGCGCCAGGTAGAAGGCAGAGATAGGGGAAAGCCATTTCCAAAGCTGAAAGGGATTCAAGAGATTTAGCTACAGCCTATCCAGCTTAAAATAAAGTTACAGCCCTGTCCTTCCCTATGGCTCATGTCTCTGACAGCAAACGTCATTAAAGCCGTCTCTACTTGTTCTGAATCCCTGAAACTTGATGACCGAGAAAATAATGCCAGCTAATGCATCCCTCCGGGGCCAAGTCCTTTAGTGGATTTATTTTTTTTTCTCCATTTGGGCAGGGAACACTGCTGAGGGGAAGCAGTGCAGCAGGGGCAGATGTCTCCGGGCACTGGGTGCACATCTTGACGGTGTTGTCAAAATTTATAGCCTGCCCTTGCTCTGAGGATCCAGGTAGTTTTCCAAAGGCGCCAAATGTCATTTAAGCTTTCAGATGCTTTAAATCAAGTCCCCAAGACATAACAGAATGATCTCCTACTTCATTCACCAGCAACGAGCCTTAAACCTGCTTCTGCACACACACATAACGAAACTGCCTTTGCTTTCAAGTTCAGCTTCCCTCTTACTAAAAAAACCAAAAAGGCATATTCATTTCAATGTCTAGGCAACTTCCATACTCGGCCCAGCTTTCCTGCATAAACGCCTCCCTTCTTTTTGTATTTGCAGAGGAAAACAGCTCGTGGGCCTTCCTGCAGTCCGGAGTGCTCCAGCGTCCCAGTAAGCCACCTCCGTTTCTCTTCGGTGCAATAATATCTCACTTTTCTGGGCTCCCTGCATAGTTGCTTCCGATTTACCCCTCAGCCCCTGCAGGTGGGCTGCGGAATCAGTCTCGGGACCCAAAGCAAAGCTCTCCGTTCCTGCGGCTGCTCCCGGCTCCCGGCCCGTGATGCCAGCCCTGCGTCTTCAGAGCAATAACGAAGCTGTCAGTTGCAACCAGCCTTTGTGGATTACCCACATACATTTTATTCCTGTAAAGCCTCTATTAAGGATGCCATTCCGTGATACATATTTAAGTCAGTATCTCGGCACCACGGTTGCCTGCGTGAAAGAAACTGAGAAACTATTACTGTGAAATTGCCTGCAGCTCTTGAGCACAGGAGGTAGCAACCGGCTAATAGTCTCTTAGACAGCCCTGGCAGATGTGTCAGGTTGCTTCGCAACTGCGCACCTCGTGGGAGAGCAACGCACGCAAAGCTGCCCCCTCCTGGTGTCCCCAGCTGTAATTAATCCATAGCATCATTTCTATAGTGTCAGCAGCACCATATGGACCAAGCGCTATTTTGCAGGACCAACCACAGAGGAGGAAGATCGCAATTATGTGTCTGATTATTCTCCAGGGCAGTCACAGGATGTTTTACGGAAGGCAGGAGAGTCTGAAAGGGGTGGGATTGCCGCCGATGTGGCTAAGAGGTAGAGGACGACCAGAGGAAGATGAAACAGCAGATAAAATTACCTTTCATCTTCTGTACTGCTACCATCTTACATGACACTGCTTCCCCTCTTGCCTACCCAAAAGACAAGTTCCCAAAAGGGCAGCTCCAAAACAAAACATCTATTTGGCATTCAGCTCACCAAGCTGTCCACTGCATGGTACACGTTGAGCAAGCAGTTAAAAATGGTGCAAGGGCATGTTACTTTGATACCAACATAACAGCCTCCTCTTCCCAAAACTCATAAAGGGCTCCAGGGAGTTCCGAATTAGAGCTGAGTGCCTGGTTTCCCACAGGTATTTAAGTCAATTGCAGTTATGAACCTTTACAGGTCTAGATTTAGGTGCAAAACTCCTTTAATCATCCTTAAAAGCCCACTCTAGAAAGAGAGAAACATTTTTTTTTAGACAGAACCTGTCTACCCCTGTATTAAAATCATTTTGTTGGCAATGCCATTATTTACCAATTATCCACTTAATTTATACGTCTATATTAGATGCATAATCAGATTACATATAAGCTGATTTATTCAAGGAGACAACTGAGAAAGACTAAACACTGTTTTGCTGGTGGCATCAGAATTGCACCAGCAAAACTCATTCCAGAACCCTAAAGGGGAGGTCAGTGGGTCCTCATGCTCCGACCAGCAGCCCCAAACCGCCCCGTCGGCAGGGAGACACTGCGTTAGCCGTGCCCTGGTGCGCCAGGCAATGCATGTCAGCTGCCTCCAAGGCTCCAAGAAAAGCCTACTGAAAGAAACGACAGCACTGTTTGGTCCCCTCCTTCCTTCCTCCCCCCAAATTCGGTGTTTACCCGGAATGCTTTTCCTATCAATTCAATGTAGGGAAAAAGAGTTTATACTTAAAAAATAATAACAACTGCTTGTATTTGAATATGCCTTATAGAGGCAGTTGAAATAAAGCAGTTATGATCTCTGTGACAGTCACTACTGCTAATGCCTATCATAAAAGCCAGTAAGGAGGCAGATAATGTTGATTTATCATGCATTGCTGCTCCCATATATCTACTTTCTAATAAAAATCTGTAGAATTATTGCTTACGCTGAGTTTCATGTGCCCGTATTTGTATTGCTAACCTCTCCTGGAAGATTTCAAAGCTTTATTTATGGGAGGCTTTTATCTACCCCTAAGAAAAGTGCTCACGACGGGAGCACGCCTGCCCCCGAGACTCGAACCCGTTAAGAGTACAGATTTATGCCACTCGAATTCCCCAGTGGAGAAACATGCTCTTTATCTAAGCTCTCGATTAAAGCACGGCTCCAACACTTGCTTGCTGGTACTGAGGATACTGTGACCAGGGATTTCTGTGCAAGCCCCAGATAAGTCCTGCAGTACCATCTCTTTAGGCAGGACCGCATGTATCACCTCAGATCAAGCTCTCCTTCTAAAACTCTTAAGGTTTGTTTCACAGCCATGTTTTTTTCCTCCCCAATGCATTGCTTTCTTACCTGCTTTTTAATCCTATCATATAAGGACTTTTTTTTGGATTTTAGAATTTTTTTTTTTTAGCTTTTACCTCCTACACACACACACACACGTGTGCTGAGAGGAGCAATGCTTTATTTTGAGCCAAACTGTCTTAACTATACTTTTCAGGACAAAGTGGTTTCCTATCTTTTCTCTACAATTCTCGCAGATTATGATTAATTTTGCCAGGTTTAAGAACCAAAGAAACATACCAAGTGCTGCGCTTGACAGCTACAAGGTTGCGAGATGGAAAAGATTGATGCTTTGGAGAAAAACACAGCTATTTCCCACGCAATGCCTGCTTGAGGATGGAGGTGGATGCAGTGAGAAGGAAATTCCTGTTTCCAGCAGCAGTCTGGAGCTGTGTCCATCCTACTGTGCCCCTCCAAGCCCCTGAATTCATGCTGAGAGCACACCACCCATGTCCGTCTTCAGCCAGCATGTTGTCACACCTCTGAGTCTGATCATGGGGAAAGATCAGCATGCAGTGCTGAGCCAAAACGGCTTCTTTTGGCACAAACATCCCAAAACAGAGCTGCCTCTTTGGAGATTTCTCTACGCTGGGATTCTTTTCCATGTTCGGGACACCATGTGCTGTCCATGTTTTTGCAAAATGTCAGCAAGCAATCATACAATATATGATCCCGTGGGCACAGCACTAAAGGGGCCACACAAACGACAACATGGCGTTACTTACAGGGCAGATTTGTATAGCACTCAGCAAGAGTTACCTTTCAAAAATTAAATGCTGCTCTGTTCCCTGCCTTGAAACCAAACTGCAGCCCCCTGGTAGCTGTTCCACCACAGTCAAAAAACAGATATCGCTCTTAGCTGGGGATGAAGCACAACTCTGACCAAAAAGTAATTAGCATTGGCTAATTAATCAAACAATTTGTATGTGCGGATTTTCTAAGCCACAGGCAAGGAGAGCCCACAAGAAAGCAAAGCGCAATATGCACATATTGCTCCCCAAAAGGGGAGAGACGCTAAGGCAGCAAAGTCAGCCCACCTTCGCCATCATTTCAGTTTGCCTTAGGAGAGCATCAGTGTTGTAAACAATCTCCTTAGAGGAGTTACCTGACATATACCAGAAAAATCAGTCCTGCTTAAAGAAAAAGCAATAGAAATATTTGCAAGTGCTCAGAATCAGGGCCAGAAAATTATTTTTTGCATCTTCCACTTATTCCCTCATTAAAAGTGTTCACAATAAACTTTCTACATTATTTTTTATGTGAAATCACACCAACAAATTACTGGCCAAAGGAAGATTTAGGACTTCAAAACTTTCTTACCCTTTTTTCATCCTCTCCCGAATCTATTCAGACTATACCCGTCCAAACTGGAGTTTAGCAAATCCATCTCCTTTAATTTTATTCTTACAAAGAATGCAGGAGCTATTTGGGTTGCAGCTATTACAACAATTGTTTGATGAATGGGAAGGAAAAGCTGGATTTCGCAGCGTCTCCTCCACCAGTCTTCCCTGAAACACTGACAGGCCCCATTGAACTGGACCCAACCGCACCTTGAACCCTAAAGTAAAGCGCAGCCGTGTGTACATGCTGGCACGGATGCTGGGCAAGGGTTCACACCTCGGCTTGATCCTCCCGTGGCAAACAGAGCCAGGGCTGGTACCAAGCCAGCGTCAGACACAACAGCCAAATGGAAGAGTGGAGACCGAACCCCAGCTGAGATCTTACAATTTTTCACAGCTCTCCAGCCCAACGTAATGCTTTGACAAGAAAGTGTGAAGAGGTGAACTGGGTGAAGGTGCCCCTCTTGGCTCTTTACACAGAAAAGACCTAACTTATAACCAACCTGTGGTGGGTTGAACCTGGCTGGACACCAGGTGCCCACCAAAGCCGCTCTCTCACTCCCCCTCCTCAGCTGGACAGGGGAGGGAAAATGTAAGGAAAGGCTCCTGGGTCGAGATAAGGGCAGGGAGAGATCACTCAGCAGTTACCGTCACGGGCAAAACAGACTCGACTCGGGGAAATTAGTTTCATTTATTACCAATCAAATCAGAGTAGGGTAATGAGAAAAAAAAACAATCTTAATACATCTTCCCCCTACCCCTCCCTTCTTCCCAGGCTTAACTTTACTCCTGATTTTCCCTACCTCCTCCCCCCTCAGCAACGCAGGGGGACAGGGAATGGGGGTGCAGTCAGTTCACCAGAGATTGTCCCTGCCGCTCCTTCCCCCTCAGGCAGGGAGGGCTCCTCACACGCTTCCCCTGCTCCAGCACCGGGTCCCTCCCACAGCAAATGGTCCTCCGTGAACTTCTCCCCACAGGCTGCAGTTCTTCGCAAACTGCTCCAGCGTGGGTCCCCCGTGGGGTCACAGCCCTGCCAGCAAACCTGCTCCAGTGTGGGCTCCTCTCTCCACGGGGCTACAGGTCCTGCCAGGAGCCTGCTCCAGCCTGGGCTGCCCACGGGGCCACAGCCTCCTTCGGGCATCCACCTGCTCCGGCGTGGGGTCCTGCATGGGCTGCAGGTGGAGATCTGCTCCACCGTGGACCTCCATGGGCTGCAGGGGCACAGCCTGCCCCACCATGGCCTGCACCCCGGCCTGCAGGGCAATCTCTGCCCCGGCGCCTGGAGCCTCTCCTGCCCCCGCTCCTTCACTGACCCTGGCGTCTGCACGGCTGGTTCTCTCACACACTGTCACCCATCTCTCCGGCTGCAGTTGTGCAGGTTTCTTTTCCTCCTTCTTAAATACGTTATCCCAGAGACACTACCACCATGGCTGATGGGCTCGCTCTTGGCCAGCGGAGGGTCCATCTTGGAGCCAGCTGGCATTGGCTCTGTCGGACACAGGGGAAGCTTCCAGCAGCTTCTCACAGAAGCCACCCCTGTAGCCCCCCCGCTACCAAAACCTGGACACGCAAACCCAACATACAACCTCACACACAAAAAATATACGCCAAATAAACATGGAGGGCATCAGGAACGAGATGTACTTCCTCAGTAACCCCAGCAGCATGATGTCGTGGCTTCACTGAACTAAACGCACCTTTTGCTATTGACTTCAATGAGATCCTGAGCTGTCTCGTTATCACTTTAACCACACTTTGCTGAGGGTGGATCTGTAAAATCACTTAAAGATTACAGTTAGGTGAAGAGTGAATTCTTAGCTGTCTCCCCTGTAAAAAAAAAGTAATACGGAAAGTCTTGAAAGAAGAATAACTTTATTCCACTTCAGCTCTCCAAACCAAAATGAAAAAAAGTTTAAATTCAGGGGGGTTTTTTCGTGTGTATATCAAAAACACTTTATATGGCAGAAAAAAAAAATCAGAAACAGAAAGAATCACCAACTGTTTCTCCCAGACAAATTTTCATTTTTTATTAAATCTATTTCTGATGTGCTCAAGGATGAAACATATCAAGTCTAGGAAATAAGTGTGTGAGCAATTTCCAGGAATAATCAGGATTTACAATGACCTTTTTATTCTAGGCAAGCAAAGGCAAGCAGTATGATGGATACAGAAAAAAATTACTGAGAAACAAGGAAATTTGCATCCAGCACCAGCAGCAGCAAAGGGGGGCACTGAAATGTGCTCGCTTTGCACAGAGGGCTACAGTGCCATGTTATTGCAGACAAATGAAGGACTTGTATTAAAAATGCATAATTTAATCAAGAGAAAAACTACTAATCAGATGGAAATATGCAGACCTGATATCGGTTTTTTAATATTAGTGTTATTAAATTCTGATATAGTTTCTTACAGAATCACCCAAATGTAAATTAATATAAGGAGAAACAGTTAACAAAATTACAGGACCAGATCAAACATTTCTGCTCATTCGCAAGCGTCCCACTTATGTGCGATATTAGGGATGACATAAAAGGCTTAGTGTAAAATACTACATGTGCTAATCTAACAGTATTTTCCCCTGTCAGAGCAGCTCAAAATGAGCCCTCATGCAGTCATTGACATCGGGCAAACGGGAGCTGAGGTTCGGTGCCAGTGTCAGTCTCTGCCTTGGCCCAAGGCAGAGCTGCTGCCTCTGTGTGCGGTAACCTGAGCGTGGCCAGGGGGCTGCCAGCTCCACCCAAAATTGGTCCAAGCTACGAGGAGCAGGAACTTATTCCCTGGGCATAATCAGCCTCCAGAATTAATGCCTGGCCTGAGAAAACAGGGCTGAACACTCGCCTAATTAACATAGTAAAAAGCATTAAAAACATCCTTCGTTTGTGCGTGTGCAAATGATGCGACAGTCATTGCCTCTGCTCAGCGTCTCTCGGGCACGTGGCCCTGCCCTTACCCAGGGCTCTTCCACTGCCCATGCTAACGTGCGAGTTTCCAGCTTGCCGGTTTTACATGAGCACAAACCAGCTGGGCAGAAAGGGACTGTCCCTGGCCAAGGGAA
The DNA here is from genome assembly GCA_013398225.1 of Steatornis caripensis. Classification (NCBI taxonomy): domain Eukaryota; kingdom Metazoa; phylum Chordata; class Aves; order Caprimulgiformes; family Steatornithidae; genus Steatornis; species Steatornis caripensis. The sequence goes on from VZSC01015702.1 coordinate 122,514, forward strand.
ATAGCACCTTGGGGTTAAAGCCAGGAAAAGACCTCAAGTCTTCCTTCTCATTTGAGCATTTCTGATGTGGCAAACCTCAGCAGAGAGGCCCTGGCCTTGCGGCAGCATAGAAACACTAGAAAAATTACACTTACACATTTTTTTCCCCCTTGTCAATTAGAATGCAAACACCATAGAGCAGAGATTCTTTCTTTTTGTTTGCACAGCACCTTGTACCGTAAGGTCCTAATCTTTCAGGCATACCTGAATGTGCACAAAGAGGATCAAAACAGGTTCCAAGCATTTAACGTTAACACTGATTCCCACCGACGCTTTATTTGATATCCACGTATGAGGGAAAGAGAAGATGCACAGCAGGAAAGCAAGGGAAATTAAACAGCATGTGTGACCGGTAATACACAAAATTGCTCATTTTGCAAAACTATAGCTGTAGACTCTTTTAGATCAAAAGCTGATGTGTCAGTCTCACTTCCTACTTCTTTTTCGGTTTATGTTATTTGCCGTACGAGTGTTTGTGACACTACTCACACCGGGGGATAAATAAAGCCAAGCCAGATTCGTCTGCTTCCTTTTTTCCTGTTTTTACCAGCTGGTACCTCCCCCTGATCACAGGTCCCGCATGAGCTTAACACCATAGCACTGCACGCACGCGGCCACCCGCAGCATCAGGTAACGGCCAGGAAGCTGCTCTCGATTCCCTGCTACATTACACCAGTGTTAATGAGGAGCAAATAATAATAATGAAACAGCTTTCTTCAGCTGACAGTAAGGTGTTCAATAATCGCTGAAGCCACTGGCAGCTCAGGGTTGGCTTCCAGAGGCCCACGCCTAGCGAATGTTGCAATACTGCAAACACTTTATCTTCTGGAAGAACAACTCTATGGTATAAACTTCAAAGCACCCCGTTCTGCCGGATTAGGAAATCCTTTGCAGATGGCAGATGAATGAAGCTGGAGGGGACACTCGCCCTCGCAGTTTACAGCTTGTCTCATGCAGCGTGCGCCTGGGCTTGACGTCACCTATCTAACCAAAGAAATGCTGCAGCAGAGCTCTTCTGGCTTGCAGATAGGCCAGGAGCTAACAGGTGCAGGTAAATCCTCAGGGGATCACAGGCACCCTGGCTAAAAGGGTTGCATTAAGCCATGCCACCACAGGATTAGAGCTGGCTTGGGCCACGTCCCTCTGAGCTGCACTCCCACCTCAGTTTTGCTTCCTACCATAGCAGCATATCCTCCGAAAGGAGAAGCCAACCCCCTCTGAAGTCAAGTCCCCCACAATCCCCAGAGAAATCTCACAGGTTTAGGAGAAGCAGCCAAAGCACAGCGCTGTAACCAGACCCAGCAGCATGGCGATGGGGGAGCTGACATGTATGTGCCGCTCACACGAGACCCCCGCTAGGCAGCCACAAAATCCTAAAGTGTTCCAAGTCAATGCACTGAGCAGTGCCTTCGTCTTGCTGTAAACATTTCTGGCTTTAACCAGCATGTTAGGCAGAGTTATTCCTCGCTGATTTGAGCCAGGAAACATGCGGTAGTTCCCAGGCCAACAAGCATTGTCCCAGATGGCTTCTCCTGTCTGTGACACACAGCTGGCACCACCATCCTCACATTTGAGGACTTCTGCTGACCTGACCCCCCTAATAACTGTGCAATAGAGCAGTGCTATTATCTAGGACTGAGATATGACCCGAGGAGTCAGGAGGCAAAGGTGCTCAAGCAGACTGATGACAGAGTGCGGACAGGACCTTGCCTCTCAACTGGAATCAGATCAATTGGCTTGGTCACTGGCAAGCATGAAATTTAGAAGATCCCCAGTAAAATGTCGTAGCTAAAGGCATACGGTTTCCTGAAACTCTCAAAAGACCAAAGCACTGGTATTACCCACTCGGTTTCCACCGTCTTTTGGATGTCCCCTTTATTCCATAGATGCTGCTACATAGTTAACAGTTAGGAATTGAAAACATGGAAGGAATACATATAGGCAAATCAAGAGGATAATTCTTTAACTCCTTGAAGGTTTTGGGAACAAAACACTGGAAGGAAGACTTAGCAATTGAATTCCATTTCATTAGAGAGAGGACTATTTCTAAAAGAAGAGATAATCATCAAGATGGAAATACAACAGCAGAGCAACAGGTCTGGAAAGGAAGAAAAACAAGGGGGCTTTCTGCTGAAAGCCTTGCAGCAGCCTTGTGCTACACTTTATTGGCCTCTAGTGGAAAACAGAAGCTATGTCTTGCGATCACAAGCCTTCACTTACAGAGCACAGGGGAAAACATACCACTGCCCATACAGAGTTTGAATACATACCTGACGAAGGAAGCAAGGCACGCAATAAAAAAAGCACGACTATTCTGTATTAGCTACATACACAGTCTCAGTATTGCTAACATTCAGGGAAGACGTTGTGTTAAATATTAGTTCTTTTCTACGTACGTTCCCATTCAGGTGCGCCTCTCAACTGTCTGCCATAAAACACATAAAATTCCACCTGCAAAGGCACTAACCGTGGCAATATTTGGACTAGAAACTCCAAGCCATTGTATGTGCTCCACTGAATGTTAACCTTTGTAGCACTCAGACTGCAGCAGTTTGGCTATAAAGTAGACTTTAAAATCAGGAGTTCAGTTGCTACCTTCTGTAAACACAGGCTCTCGAAATGAAAACGTATGCCTGCATGGGGCCGACCGGGATTGCGACAGCAGTTCTGCCTGGGTATAAATTTAGTGATTCAAAACCCATGGCTCCAGTTTCCATGAATATAAACAAGATGACAAGTCTCCTCAATTAATTAAAAATACAAACCATAATCAAAAGAAAGCACTAAGTAGGATCACAGGACCAAACCTCTGAAAAGGTAAGTCAATGTGGGGCAGCAGGCTCAGCGCAGAGACATCGGATAACATCAAAGAGCACATCACCTGTTGCACAGAGCAGAGCTCTGAAAGCCAGAGCCAGCTAAACAGCAAACACTGCCCCCAGCAGAACTGTGCGCACCAACAGTGAACAGATACCTCCTGAGATGAGAAGGAATGCAGATCGCTGGCGGATGCCGGCCTCCTTCAGCCGAGCATAAACCTCTGTGCACCCCTCCAACAGCTCTGTAAGCTTGGCTTGGTTTCCTCCCTCCAACACCTGCCTTCTGTGGCCCAGGGCCCCACGGCAAGGTTTGCTCCCGGGGGAACCGCGTCTGTCAGGGCAGCCTTGAGATGGTGGAAGGCAGATGGCAGCACAGTACTCGGCACCGAGCGGGCAGCTTGGCCAGCTTGCAGCCGAGGCACAGCCCTGTGTCCAGCTCCAAGGATATGCCTCTGATCCTCTGCAGAGGTTTGGCACGCGGGAGCCTAGGTACACAGGAAAAGGGGAAAGGGCAACAGGCACTCTCAAACTTGGGAAAAAACTTACTCAAAACATATTTTCAGTATATTTTGACTGGGTTTTGTGTCCATTTGCTCCTCGTTCATTTTACAAGCCTTTATGCTAGCCTAGGGTACAGGGGCATGCCATTAGAAGCTCCTTTGGATGCTGAACTGCAAAAAAAACCCCAACCAAACAAAAAAACCCCATGTTAAAATGACACAGCATTCATTCATTCAGAGAGAGATGGTGTGAGCTACCTAACAAATCTGAAAAAAACATTTTTGCAAGCCAGGTGCAGTCTTCCGACTTGTTTGTTCTTGTCAAATCACTCGCATTCCCTGTTTACCTTCAAGGAGAGAAGGGAAGAGACACCATCAGCCAAAAGCCACCACGTTAATATTCGTTGCCAATTCAGAAATGTTCACATCACTCACCCTCTGTGTGTGTGTTTGTCTGTGAGCATGAGAGAGAAACGTAACCAGCAGCAGGGAAACTCTAGGCAGTAGATACCAGGCTACCTCCTGCTTAAGTTCCCTTGGCTGAGTGCAGGTCCATGGGCCTTTCTTCTGCAACATTTAGCAGAGTAACCTAAAGCAGCCCGATGTTTATGCCATAAATTTAAAATAATCAAGCACAGGACTTCAAGCCCATGAGTCCTCAGGGCTGGCTGAACTCCCAACTGTAAATCCTACAGATTAGTTATTATTAGTTTATTTCCTTCATGAGGAAAGAAAAAAAAAGAAAAATCCATTAAACACACTCAATCTGAGTTGGAAATAGGCTTTTCTCTGCCTCTTGCACAGACCGGAATCTCAGAAAGAGCAGTAGAAAGCAGACACAATGGCAGTAGGGCTGGTGTGTGGCAGAGCTTCACCAGGCTGGGGCAGCAGCAGAAGCAAAGCGAGGTTATTGCGGCACAGGAGAGCTTTCCGCAGTCAGGAGAGGCAGCAGGGAGAGCTTTGCACACCTCGTCCTTTGGCTTTCCTTGCATGACATAATGAACTCCACTCTACAGTCTTAACTCCTTAGGCTTCAAAACATTTGGCACCAGGTCGATATATATTCTTTCAGTTAAGCACGTATATGGATAATACCTAGTTCAAAACAGAAAACGGGAAAAAAAAAGAAGTAAAAATCACGCGATCCTTAACAGACGAGTTAAACCTGCGTACCTGCAAAGGAGTGAGAGCCTTATTTTAGTAATAGCTGAATCACATGAGAAAGCAGTCACAGTCGCGCACCAGCAGACCACGTATCGGCGTGACCAAGCTGCTTCCTATGGGAGAGAAGGATCCTTTTAACTCAAACACTGAAAATACGCAAGAGACTCAGATGGTAAAACCAACCCTGAGCTGCCAAAGGCACATAATAAATGTAACATTTCATGATCTCTTCTACTACCATCGGACAATGTGGAGCTTCCAAGGTTGTTCTCAAGGCCTGTGCATGAGCATTTGCCTTTACATTAACCATAACTCCAGGCACAAATGAGCACATGAGCTCAGAACTGGCTTGGTAACCCCCACACGGCGACTTCGTGGCTCGCGGCACACGCAACGCGTGCAGCTCACACACCATGCCTGCAACTGGGTTACAGTATAACCACTGGCGCCTTAGCTTGGTCGTGGGCCACGGGACAGCCTGCCTCCTCCCGCTGCGCAGCAGAGGAAGCCAGCCAACAAGGATAATTTTTAAGAATAGCACTTTGCTTTTTATCCACTAAGTTAAAAAAATTTAAGTTTAATTCTTTTATATGCAAGAGAGATTGAGCCTCAGCTTCCTTTGTGCCCCTATGAATTGTGCACCTTACCTGTTTATCACTTCCTACAACTCCTGAAACATTGTAGACCTTCCAGTGACATGACAAACTTGAAGCAGTACATCAACCATCACTGGAGGAGCTGAAAAAACACCACTTCCCCTCCATCGCCCACCCCCCCCAATAAAGAACCAATACAAAGATACGAGACAAAGAATCTCCTTGCTTCCTGGAAGTTAATATTGGCTCATCGTACAGATTTTACTGGAACTGCCCTGCTTTGGTGAAGCTATAACTGAGTCTAATTGGCACAGGAAGGGCACATGTTGTGATTCTTCCAGGTTAAGGCAGGTGAAAGAAAAAGACGTATTAACAATCTTCCTGGCTATCAAAACACAGTACATGATATATGTGGTTATTGCTCTGCTTCTGTCCAAGGCATTGATTTGATCCAATTAAGAAGAAACTGTGACAGACCGTTCTGGGTGAAATCATCTCCAAACACTGCAGTGAAGAAAAGCAGTAATGATTCCTCGTGTCAGACCGCAAGCACAAAAGAGCACGACCCCACCTGAACAGTCAGGATGAGGAAAGAGTCCCCAGATCCATGTCCTGCTCAAGGCATCCTACAAACCAACCTACGCAGCAGCTGACCAGAACAGAGAACAGAACAGCGCCCAAGCGGCATCAGTTTTGGGCCCTGTGCAAGGAGGCAGTGCCACCCTCCCCTTCCCCTTTTGCACAGCCCAGGGGCATGAGTGTTACAGAGCAAGTGTGCGCACTTACCCCAGGCACGCGGAAAAGGCAGCAGACACTTTCTCTGCTGCTTTAGTTAATGGTAAATACTTACTGGAATTGAGACAGGGCTTCAAGAACCACAAGAACTGCAGGTCAAAAGCCCGCACTTCAACAAGGCTCTCACCAGCAAAATGCTACGAGTGCTGCTTGAGCAGGGTTGATGGGAATGAATGTTATAAACAGGGCTTATAGAACCTTCCACGAGTGGAAAAGCACTCTTGCTCCCTTCTCTGCAACATTTAAGTAACTTAATTCACCATCATTCATAGCATAGTACGCTGTTGCTCAAGAGAGAATTTTTTTCCTCACCCTCTCACCTCCAAAAATTGTTTTGGTTCCAGAATTGTTTTAATCCTGATCCAGACCCCAAAGTTTTCACAGAACGGTAGGGGCTGGAAGGGCCCTCTGGAGACCATTCAGTCCACCCCCTGCTAAAGCCAGTGCCCCCAGAGCAGGTTGCACAGGAACACGTCCAGGTGGGTTTTGAATCTCTCCAGAGAAGGAGACTCCACAGCCTCTATGGGCAGCCTGTTCCAGTGCTCTGGCACCCTCACAGTAAAGAAGTTCCTCCTCACGTTCAGGTGGAACTGCCTGTGCTCCAGTTTGTGCCCGTTGCCCCCTGTCCTGTTGCTGGGCATCTCTTTTTTATACTTTGAATTTAATTTATTTATATTTATTGTTTATTTATTTTGTTTTATATTGTTTTATTTATATTATTTATATTTCTTTTTGTTTTATTTATTTATATTCATTTAATTTTTTTAATGCTTATGTTTTAAATGCTGGACAACTCTACACCACTTCGCTTATAACAAGGTCAGGTTCAGATGAGGCAAAGATACTTTAAAAAAACCCAACCAACCAACAAACCACCACCACCAAAAAGAAATCCCAAACCAACAACTCAGCACTATGCATACTTGAGTCTAATTTGGATTTTAAATCATTCCTAGGAAGACCTACTTTTACTACCCACAATACTTTTGAGAAAATGAGCTCGTTGCTGTGGAATTAATAATAGATCTACGCAGACTGATACTCCCAGGAGATAAAGGGAAAGGGAAAAATATTAAAAACTGATGCTCCTGGAAAATGTAAAACTAATGGACCATATTTTCCCAAAGGGATGAGAGGTGCTTTCATTTTATTTCACTCTGATGACTACGCAAGACCTGCCCTAATAGGTATATCTCAGGGAGCACCACATCCAGCTAAATAGAAACACCTTGAACATTTCATAAAGAACGCACAGGAGACTGTAAGTCATCACACATCAAACCTGAAGAGCACCGAATGATGGCAACACCGCAGCAAAATGCAGCTCTGTTTATGATTTACCTGAAAGCCGAAAGAATTCTGCAGCATTTCAACCCAGTTTCTGTATAACTGTGGCAGGAACAGCAGGGATTTGAATTGGAACCAAAGCCACTGTCAACTAGGGACATTTTTCTTCAAAGCTAATCTGTACTGGCACCTGAGACTCAACAAGGCCAAGTGTTGGGTCCTGCACTTGGGTTACAACAGCACCATGCAATGCTACAGGCTTGGGGAAGAGTGGCTGGAAAGCTGCCTGGCAGAGAAGGACCTGTGGGTGTTGGTCGACAGCTGCCTGAATATGAGCCCACAGTGTGCCCAGGTGGCCAAGGCCAACAGCATCCTGGCTTATATCAGAAATAGCGGGGCCAGGAGGACTAGGGAAACGATCGTCTCCCTGCACTCGGCACTGGTGAGGCTGCGCCTCAAATGCTGTGTGCAGTTATGGGCCCCTCACTACAAGAAAGACATTGAGGTCCTGGAGCCTGCCCAAAGGAGGGCAACAAAGCTGATGAAGCACCTGGAGCACAAGTCCTGTGAGGAGCCACTGAGGGAACTGGGGTTGTTTAGCCTGGAGAAAAGGAGGCTGAGGGGAGACCTTATTGTTCTCTACAGCTGCCTGAGAGGAGGTTCTAGCGAGGTGGGGGTCAGGCTCTTCTTCCAAGTAACAAGTGACAGGACAAGAGGAAATAGCCTCAAGTTGTGCCAGGGGAGGTTTAGATTGGATATTGGGAAGCACTGGAACAGGCTGCCCAGGGAAGTGGGTGAGTCACCATCCCTAGAGGTATTTAAAAGGTGTGGTGCTTAGGGACATGGTTTAGTGGTGGACTTGGCAGTGCCAGGTTAACAGTTGGACTCTGTGATCTTTAAGGTCTTTTCCAACCAAAACAATTCTATGATTCTATTCTATGAAAAACATTTTCTTTTCAAACTCCTTTTAAGACTTTCAACATCTCCAAGGGAGCAATTCAAAGATTTCACTGTTGGTGACATCCTTGAAGCCACTCAAGGTGACTCACATTATTTATAAATATTTACAAGTCAAACTCATGCAATTACCTGCATTTTCAAAACCACATGGACTACTAGAAAATTAGTTCTTAAATGATTCAGAAATCAAGAGAAATCAAAACTGTTTGGCATTATTTAATATTTATTGATACAAAAGAAATAATTTGTAACAAACCATGTATTTACAATTTACACTAGAGAAAGATCTTTTAAGATCAACAAAACAATGTGTCCCTAAAACTGGGGTGTATTTCCCATTGGATGGTAGTTACAGTGTTCTTTAGAACTCCTTTGCGTTAGATATCTTCAGTCTGCAGGCAAAGTTATGGGGAAGAGGTCTCCAACAACATGCTTCTTGCTTTTGGTCTAAATTATAAAAATAGAAATTAGTTCAAATTAACACAGTAAAAAAAAAGGCCTATCTGACTGTGCCATACTATTAGGGAGTTACTAGACAGTCAAGCGGAACAACTGCACATTTTACTCACAGCAGCAAGGACATTAGAGCATCCACATACTCCAGTGGCAAATCAATAAAAATATTAGTATCCTTTCAATTATGCTCAAAAGAGCACATTAGCCTAATTTAATTTAGCTAACAGTGGTCGCTAATGAATGTGTTCCTCTGTGCAAAGTCTGGAGTTGTCAAAGCCACACTGGACTGCGACCCTGACACTTGTTCTGCACCATATTTTCTTGTGCTATCTCTAATATGAGATGTTGCATTTTGTGCAGGACCAAGAAGCCTCACTAGTTAATGAGCATGTGAGTTTCATACTATTTTTACAAACATCTTGTGTGAATTTTAACTCACTTCAGCTCACATTTAGACAAATGGTCCACAATCTCTGATTTACAGTCCCAACAGCCACGCAAAGCTGCCGACAGTATGGAAAAGTCCAAGAATTAAAACTTGGCAACTGAGAGAATAATGTCTGATGCAACTCACCACATCAAGTGACAGCTGCTGACTACTGCTCCAAATGTAAAGTTACGTGGAAAAAGCAGCTACTTGGTAGCCTGGACTGTACAAGATGCCAAATTTTCAAGCTGGTTTAAAGCCCGCAGACAGGATGAAGACTGCTGTTAAGGCTCGCAAGTGAAAATAACAGCCCACTATCAAAAGATCTTATACTAAAATGTTTTGTGGTACATACGCAGAAATTCCCCAAAACTGATCAGTGGACTTCTCAACAAACCCAGGTAAGTGTCTCGTTAGAGAGACACCTCAGAGCAAAGACCAGAAGGGGAAAGTTAAAGCTGACAGCTGTAACACAACTTTGTATGCATATTTCATCTTTTACTATAGAGAAAGGTAAAACAGTGGCTGTTTGCCAGCAGCCAAGCACACCCCACACTCTTCTGGTTGGCATAGCCATGGCCTGCTGTGTGACACGGGAAAGGCCCTCTGCTTGAGGTCTGCGGCCTAAGGGTCCTCCCAACACAAGCGCGAACTAAACTTATAGAAGAGCAGCTTCCATAGCATGGGGGAATTCGATTTCACAGCATGGTTGAGGTTGGAAGGGACCTCTGGAAGTCATCTGGTCCAATCCTCCTGCTCAAGCAGAATCACCTAGAGCCAGCTGCCCGGATTCAGATAAGCTCTCTTTCCCCTCATATGAGCTTTTGTCTCCTGATCTCTTCTGTAACTCTTGACTTCTCCACAGCAACCACAGCGGTAAGAACGAGGATGCCAAGTGTGTACACAAACACTCTGATGTGCTCTGCAAATACACACTCCCACCCACGGGCAGTCAGTAGGGTAGAACAGACATGGCAGGTTCTGAACTGTGTAGGCAGGGCTGTTCCACGTGGAAGGATATGTCAAATGAGCTTGGTCAGGTCTCAGCTCTGTCTCTAAGAGAAATATATGAAGGTGATCCTGAAGGGCCACTCAGCTCTTCCAGTTTATTCAGTCCAGGCTCCTCCTTAGATACCGCAGAAACATTAAAAACCAGGAAGATTATTTTATCCTGGCATTTATCAGAAAAGTCAGGCCACAATGGGTTGCGAGAGGGCACATGCACCCACATCCACATCTGCAGCAATGGGCACGCATCACTGCCACGCTAGACCTCTGTGCCAAAAACAGCTGGCGCCAAACAGCATTCCCACTGGCAAGAGGAATGAAGATGTAAGAGCAGGTGAATGCCTGGACCAGCCTGCCAATACAGAATCAGGGTATGGCACGGTGCCTAAGTGATGGCAGAGCCACAGCAAGAGTGTGCCAAAGCAAAGGAAGTCACCAGCACACTGAATTAGTGCTACAAGAGGAGCAACAAGCACAGCGCGACAAAGCTCTGGGATAAGTCTGGCCAGGGAAAATGGTGCTGGGACAGATTCTTTCAGCACTGCAGAGCCAGCCTCAACAGATGGATGAAACTCAAGGGCAACCACATGGGCCTGAAGCACTCTCAGTTCTGCCTCTGGAGTCTGGAGAACGGCAGATGACGATGATAACAAACGCCTTGCCAGTGACATCCTAAACCAGCCTTCTCGGGATTAAAACTACACAAAAGTCTTTCAAAGAAGGAGGCCAAAGGAAGCTTTGCATCACTTCTCTGAGCGAGAAAATTGGGACCTTTGCCAGGCCTTGTACGAAGCTTGAAGGAGAGGTAGCAAAGGAACCTTCAGGCACACCACCACCTGTGAAACAATTCAAGTATCTGGAACTGAGTTAGAAAAATGATGCAATCCTTGCAAATGGCACAAACCAAAAAAAGAAACCTTCAGTAAGGGAAATGCATTCAAAAAAGGCAAGAAATGAGTTTAGGCAGCAAGACAGAAAAGGAAGGAGCAGACTGAAACTTGATACCGCAGCTGAGGAGCTGAAACAGTGGCAGGCGAATGCCTGCATCCTGCAGCCCGCTGCAAGGGGAAGGACAAAAAGAAGAAGAAAAAAAAAAAAGAGAGACACAAAAGCACACCTTTAAGAGATACTTCAAGGAGACAACTGCCAACTTGCATAGCAGGACACAGTGCCTCACACTGACAGCATGTGCACACAGAATTTATGAAGAAAAGGAAATTACTATCAACACCTTTTTTAATACACAAGGAGATCCCTTCTTCGTAACTTCTTTAATGAAGTTCCAGATAAATGCACAAAAAAAGAAAAGGTGGACATTTAAGCAAACTCTTAGCCAATGCATGTGTCCAATTAATTAAGATAGGTTTTGTACTTCATCAGCATCACAGTTCCACAGAAACAGGCAAGGAGAGGTGCAGGAGGACTAGGGTGTGCACCTCATTTGCAACCCTCAGCATCTCACCAAATATGAGACTTGCATGCTTAAAAAGTCCTTCAGAAGAGGAGCTAACTACTATAGTTCTCCCCCTCTTTTCTTCCCATCAAGAAACACAAGTATGTCATGCAGCGTGAGCGCAGGATGTAAGTAACAGAAGCCACTTAGTGACAAGGTAACGATTTCCGTGAACTGAAGTGGGGTTAGCAACTCAACAAAATGAAGCTATTCTAAATTCTGATAAGATAAGGTACTTCGTGTAATTTGTTTGAAAGGTTAAACAAGATGCTAAGATGGACTTGGTATGCCACAAAATGAAGAGACAAATAATGCAAACGTTTAGAGTTACTTTGTCTTTAAATCACAGCAGGGCTTTTCACTAGCTAAAATACTGTTCAAGTCTGGCAGCTTGTTCTAGTTTATTCCTGCAGCGACCTCTGTGCTCTACCTATGAATTACCTTAAGAGTGCACAGGAAAGCTTAGCTGCTCAACAAGCAAATGTCTGCTTCTACTAATATGAAGAAAATCAGCCATAATAGAAGTCAGAGAGCACTTGCTGGATGCAAAAATGCCTCTGCAATTAGCACTTAATTGCCCTTCATGGGCCAATACTGGGTGTCTCATACTTTCCCCTTAAGGTTGATCCCTCCTTCAGCACTTTTTCTTAACCGGCTACTTAATTAGTCTTCCTTCCTGGGCTTAATTGTAAATTTGTTTTGATTAATTGGCCTCAGAGCTGACTCGGCACTAACTGAAACATAGCAGAAGTGCTTAGTTTCTTCAGCATATAGGCTACTGCATCCTACGGAAGTCCCCTCTTTGTCACCAATAGAATTCCAAGTTCAGATTGTGTTCGAAAAAAATGTCTTCATAATTAACTTTCATTTCTCGTAATTGCCCCCTCTGTAGTACAACATAAAAGTGATGATGACATAAAGAAAGGATAAAATTCAGTAAGTTCAGGCCTCTTGTTCAGTGGATTATATATCCTGTTCATTAGCGAAATCCTGCAGTTTTAGATAAGATGACTTAATGCTCTTAAACCCAAGTGATCATAGCACTACTAGAATCCCAAACCAAGAACGCAGGTTACCAGCACAGACAGCCGTGTTCTCATCGCACCGACATCAGAAAGGTTCCCTTTCAACTGGAAGAGTCATGTTCTGCTCTTCCAAAAGTTACTGAATTGCATTCAAACCCCTTTGCACAACCTAGACAAGCCAGTCTCCAACAACTTTGGACACTACTATAGCTCTTCATTATGTTTACACCTCTCCTATCACTCCTTTCCTCTCTCTATGGCACATTGATTCCAGAAGACATCCACACAGTGTTACCATGCATCTGCCGCCTTGATCAATTCTGATTTCAGCTACTGTAACTGAAAACACATGAAAAGGCAACTTCAAACACCATGACCATGAGAAAAGGTAATAAGCCAAATAAAGTGATGTGTATTAACAGCTATTGTACCCATTTAATAACCTTCCTAAACAGCTGTCAAGAGTACTGCAATTCTTCAGTTTTCAAACTTACACGTCCTTATGCATCGAGCTGCAAAGAGAAGTTACACATCTTACTCGGGACATTAATGTTTTTCCGTGAACAATTTTAGATTTGCATCTCAACTGAACAGACTGAGAAAGTAAACACTTTGCTTCTTTCAGCTCCTTGTTTCAATTATTGCCCTCCTTGTGCTCCAAACAAGAAAGGACTGTGGAAGTAGTGCAAAGTAAATGTGGTTTTACAAGCTTTTGTGTGCGCCTTTACTTGGGTACGCGAGTTTAAATGAAGCAAGCCAGAACAGGAGCTTTGTGGGTGGGCTTAAGAACACAGAGCAGCTCTGCAGGTACTCCTTTTCATGTATTCATTCCCTAATAATCTGCAGCCAACTGTTTTGACTCACGATCAACTACTGTTTTCATCTTAGAACTGGACCATAGGAATCACTTGGGTTGTCAGATTCTAAATGAAGCTTTTCCATGCAACCTGAGAAACGCTTGCCTTTGCGGTCTCTTCTGACTACATTTGTGAACATCCATGAAGCGATAGGATATTCCGAAAAGGAAACGTACCTGCTTGAAAAAAGATATTCAGTTACAACAGCTGTCAATACCATTAAAGAGGCTTGTTCCATACTCTTCAGTTAGATGTATTATCTGCAATCGATCACCACTTAAGGCAAATCCTGTGTTACAAAAGACCATGCAACAGACTCGATGCATCAGTAGAAATGTAAGAAATATTCCTTCATGCTGAAACACCTTTTCAGCTGTTATGAAATGATGAAATAACTCTTTAGGTTTCTTGCATTCCCAAAATGTCAATTTAAAATCACCTGCAGATAACCAATTCAGCTGTGTCCTTGAAAAACAGGAGAAACCGTATATGTGCCTCAACAGTTTGTTTTATTTGCGCTATTTATTTTTCTGTAATTACTCAGCTCATATTCTCCTATTTTATGTTTACAGGATGTGCACACAGTTTTGCAACCATTATTCTGCCACTGTAAACTACAAAAAAGATTTGTTTAGTAAAGCAGGAACAGCTTTCTAACTGAATGGAACTACAAAAAGATAAGATTTTCAAAAGAACCCACTAACCAGTAAAGTTATTTTTTTTCAAAGGGAGCCAAAGCCTTCAAAAATCTGACTTTTTATTGTGCTGTGACATTGTCAGTTAAGGTCCTTAAAATACGCCTCTAGTTGTTACCACAATACCTACCACAGAACACATGTACCTAACTAACACAGAGCTGATGAAATACGTGACTAGGCTTTTGTTTCCAGCTTCCTCAATTACTGTCGACAGAAAGCAATGAATATACTAAACCAGTGATATACAGCATGCGTATCACACAAGCAACAGAAAAGGACATGTCTCTTTCCACGATGACGATGTCAACTTCACTCCACAGCAGGTAACACTAGCTAACCGACCTTGACCCAGCTTAGCACAAACCTGGCTCAGATCTCTACTACAATTAGAAGTGACATTCTGTACTCTAGTGTAAGTAAAAAGTTGTGCCATCCGAGCTGAATATATAAGCCATTATAGTCTATGAAATAATTCAAAAGCTGCAACAGGCAAATAACATTATAGAAACCTAAGAATACTTATTTACGCTACAGACCACAACATGCTCTGTACAGGCTATTACTTTGGCATTTTACCAAGTCTGAATAGTTTTGCCATATATCTAGCTGACACAATAACAGTAGTCGGTGGAAGTCAGATTACTCAACAGAGTAGAAAGTATGCTGATAAAAAGAATCACACAAACGCAGGAAAACGATGGCTAACTTCTCACCTTTTCAGAGAAGGCTTTTTTCTTTCTTTGCAATATCCCATTTGGTAAAGCAAAAAATTAGACCACCAAAGGTCACCCACAACTACTAGTAGCCTGATGTACACAAAAATCTAGGAAGCGAGAACCAAAGCATGATCAGGTAGAGGTGAAACATCAGCTGCTGCTTCTGACTAATGACCAACTCTTGTTTGCCACACTGCACAACTCAGTACCCATAGCAGTCCTGGAACTCTGAACATTCTCCTGCACCTCCTCACGCTATATTTGGGTTAATGACATAGAAGCTAGTTTTTTTTATAAGTGTCAAGTTGAAGAAAATAATTTAAAATGCAATCCAGGCAAACAGCAAACAACCTAGCTCAGCTCAACTCCTGCTGTGCACTAATGTTTCAAAAAACAACTTTGAGCAAGTGGCTGCAACTAGTACAACATACATGCTAACAGAATGAACTTAGCCAGGTTCAGTGCCAAGTCCTAATGTTAATGGGAAACAAAAACCTTTGTTTTCCCTTTCAAAAACCAAACCCTACTGAACTCAGATGCCAGCCAAGGACAAACAGCTGTGCTTGAAGCCCCATCTAGTGACAAATAGCGGAATTGTTGCTAAACTAAAGCAACATCCTAGATGGATCACCACACTTGGCACAATTCATTTTGCTACTTAAAAGAAAACAAAACAAAACACTTTGAGAGGTAATCCAAATACAAAATGTTCTCTGCAAACTATATAGTACGTATCTCCCAAGAAACCAACTAGCCAGGATGCAACAAAACCATCCACCCTAAAAAGTTACATACTTTACCAAATCCACCCTGTTCTGCTGACGCTCCCAGCCATAGCATCAGGAAAACACAAACAGGCATTCATGACATGCTGACCTTGAACCTGCAACCGAACATCTGCCACTTTCCAGCCTGTGTCAGGAAAACTCTGCGTATGTTACTTCTGCTTAAGACAACATCCCAAATTCTCATCATTTACTCATGACCCTAAAGAAAATCCACTCGAAACCATGCTGCCAAGTTGCACTATAGTGCACTAGGGGAAGAGATGCCGGTGCCTGATACAAGGGCAACGTATCACCTCTCATCTGAACCCACCAAACTAGAACAAGTTGCTGGAGAGCAGCAGGCTGCATTGAGCTCCCTCACACACTTTCCTTTAGGACCATGAGCTCCATAATCTATACATGCTCACTAACCCCTTGAAGTATCCTTCTGCTACCCAATGTGCAGACAGGTAATGCAGAAGAAAATTTGCAGGGTATCTTCCTTCTGAACTCTCTGGCCTTTAACAAACAAAAAGTGGTTTTGTTGACTTTCACCTGGAGCCAATGAGCTGTTTGGCTCAGAGACCACCACACCCACGCCCTGAACGCTGGGAAACATCCTTGGGTGAGAAGCAGAGGATCTTTGGTCTAATGCTAACCCTGCACTGTTTTCCAAGTGGCAAATTTCCAGATCTCTGCAGGCCTGAGGAGTTGAAAGACTTACAAACTAAACGTTTTAGTGGGTGGGATCCCCTCAAGCAGTGGAGACAGCATGTGTGCCCATCTGGTAGCTGGTACGGCTCCAACACAGAAGGAACAATATTTGAATCTCACTGACCTTGAAGAGACCAACCCAAGCTCAAAATTTAGAAAAGCTGCCAACATCAAATTATTATCAGCTGTAATAAAATTAAAAGGAAAAAGTAATTTAGAAAAAAGGTCCTTCTGCGCAGCATGAACTCTGACGGCAAATAGCTCATATCAAGACAGAGGAAGAACTAAATGGCAATGGGCATGCTCCTGTGTTTTGTCCTCTCAGAGTAAAGCACGATCTAGCCATGAATGCAAAGATTATACATAACTTTCTAGTATTTCCACTGTCAGTCTACATGTGCACTAATCATAGCAACTAATGCTTGAGTATTATTTCAAATTCCCAGATCTAAAGGGTCTTTCACAGAGGCACGGTAATCTTGGTGTACAAGCCCTTTCAGAGACACACAAAATTAGCTAGAAGCTGAAAGCTTAAGAGGAGGACTAAAGCCACCTCGTCCTTCCTACTTTAAAGTATACTCTAGATTTAGCATAAAGACATGGCCAAGACTGTTTACAAGGTCAATACTCAATCCTGAAGTCCTTGAAATTTATTATTCCAATTCAATTTTCCCTATCTCCGAGTGACCACAGAGAGAGTCACCCTACCAGAATAGCTGTAGTTTATCCTTATCTTCAGACAGAAAGAATCTTGAAGAGCTTGGGAGACAAATGCTATGTATACCATCTGCTGTCTAGACTTGGCTTCTGGAGTATACAGTATAAGTACAGTTTTCCCAAAGGTCCTCATTATTATCCAGGAACACAGCAAGCAAAACAAAAGGAGATATTAAAGTAATACATTTGGCAATGACCTATTGCTGATACACAAAATGAAGCTATCCACAATGTTCAGAGCTAATCAAGCCACAGCTTCCATACAAAAGATAGAACCGATAAGCTCCTACTTAAGAGCTCCCATTTTACAATTCGAATTGGAGGCAGTAATCATACATCTGCTAGACGAGGAAGAAATGCCTGTTATTAACACATTAGAAGGCTGGACCTCAGCACACAAGCCTTTCGGCAGCCCATCTCCTAGACAACAACTACTGGAATTTGGTCCTACATTTAAATAGATAATTCTAAGTGGTTTGTACCATGCAGATGTTAAGACTATCAGATATTAGCTGAAGATGCAAAAATTTTTTCAAGTGCCAAGCATCTTTAGAGAGATTATCTATATAATACAATTTGGAACAATAATGTGCTTTACACACAAATTTTATACGTATATCGTTCTGTCTTTGGATAACAGAAGAACAGTAACTGATGCAAAGTAAGGTCCTTCAGTGTGTCATTTCAGTTTGAAAGCAAACTACTGAGGTTGTTCTGGTTTTGTTCTTAACTCTTCTTACATTGATTTCAGCTGCTCTGTATTAATTTGAAATGTTAAACCAGGCACACTCAAAACACTTTTTGTATGTAAAAAGAACTTCAAAGCATGCAAAAGCCTGAAAAGTGTTTCAAGCAAACTTTTCTGCAGAAAGTTCTTCACCTGTCTTTAAGTTGCGTGAAGACAAGAACGCTTTCTTCATTCAGAAGATTACGTATGTTATATCCATTTCCTACAAATAAAAACAGAGAAAGTTTTCTGTAGAAGCCACTAGCAATTTTTGAAGTCCTGTCTTCAGCCAAGTCTATTTTTATTTCATATATTTTAACAGAAGGAACATTAGCCCCTAACCTAGGGTGCCACTCTTACAGGCACATCATTGCATTTCAAAGATGCAACGAGGAATACGGCTAGTGTGTAAGAATAAAGTGCATCTTTGCTGAGAAGATTTTTACTGAAAAGAGTGTAACAGGCTTGAGCTCTCAGCTCTCAAAACCCACAAGAAATGTTTAAGGTGACTAAACGTACTTTAATTTATTCCCATAGAAAATATCAATAAAAACTGCACATGGAAACTTATCTGCAGATCTTCACTTGGGATTTACATACTAACATGACCATAAATATAGAAAATCTATAGGCACTGAATGTTGGGAATGAGCAACATCCTAACATTCTCATACAGCCACACTTGATGAATTACAAAGAGATCATTCGTCACAACCATTGCATTGCTCATCCAGGCCATCAAGAAGCAGGAAAGAACGGACATGAAGTACAGATCCTTATGGCTGTACAGAACTTTCAGCAGTTTATATAATCTGCTTTCCCAAAAAGCAAACTACAAAATTGTCTCTGCAAACCTCTAAACTTTTAAGATTAAAACAAACACCAAAAAAAGCTTCAAAGCATCAAGCATTAATAGAACAATGATTGTTCAATCAGGATGTCATGGTGAAAAGTTAATGGAAAAACAAGTGGTAGCTTGTCATTTTATAACATAGGCTCTTCACAAGAAAGCTGTACAAAAGCTCTCCACAGCTTCACGAACAGCCTGCTTTACAACTACTACAAGCTCTCCTGACTAGTGTCTTATCCAATGAAGGACAGCTTCCCATACAGAATTCATTCCACTTTTATCTCAGAAGAGCAAAATCACAGGTGCCTAAGTTCTGAACAACCCACATGAAGTTACAACCCATTCAACAAGACATTCTGCACCTTCTATATATCAAGAACAAAGTATAAAATATGGTGAACTGATCCGAATGGATTTTCATAATTTTACGTAGAAAAACCAGCAAACAGATAGTGACCTAAACAATTACATTAACTACCACTATTAAGCTGTATGTGAAGTTATACTATATTTCATATATATACACACACACATTACATATACAACATTATAGCTAGGGACAGAACCAGGATACCAATAGAAATTCACTCTTAGAACTCGGTAGTGTCATCAAAAACTTTGAGGCCAACTCACATAAACAAGCAGTGTTTGTATCACTGCATTCAAACGTTAGGTCATCAACCCACATCTAGTGTTGCATCACATTACTTCTTCATAACCCTATACTTTCCCAGTCTACTCAAACTTATCTCTTCCTATCATTCAGCTCGGTTTTGCTTCCTAGTGTGCTAATTCAGTCTGATCTATCTCCAACAAACTTTATGGTTTTAAACACATGTACTTACCTGCTGGAACATAGAAGTAGTCCCCTGTAGTCAGATGATATGATGTCTTATGCAAGGTAGCAATAATTTTGCCACGGATAACATGGAAAGCCTTAATGAAAGCCAAAGGGTTCTAAGATTAGCAATGTTTCCTCTGCAAACATTTAAGAAAGTTATCCGAGAAAACATACTCTTTGTTTTGCATACATGTTGTAACAAAGATCGAAAAACAAGTAAGCTAACGGAGTCGCAATCCCTTTTTCCCTACCCTGCTCAAAAATAAGATGCACAACTTAAAATGGGGGTGGGTCCAGTTTTATTTGCTTGATACTTCTACCTTGCCTGCAAGATTCTAGACAGGAAGCGTACATGGACATACAGATTTAATGTGACGCAAAGCAGGGCAACGTACACGCAAGGTACCTCTTCTAGCAAGTTTCTTTGGTTAGAATTGATTTTACAACTGAAATGATTCATTAATGTTTCCTGTATTTACTTGCATTATAGGGGAAAAAAACCTGAAAAACCTGTCGAACTTCATATGCTACTACTAACCATTCTAAGATTTTCTGTTTACATAGTCCATTTTATAAAAATAAGAAAAAAGCATACTTACTATTGTATCCATGTGGACAAACTGGTGTCCCTTTTCTTTAAGTGGTTTCAAAATCAATCTACCAGTGGCAAAAGCAGAAGTATTCAAACTTTTATATATTTCTACTGATTCATCTTTGAAGAAGCATGGGTGACTGTTTCCAGTGTTAACACATTCTACAAAAAAAGTCCAGGAGATTAACATTAATGCTAACACATAATTATTCTTCTTACTGCCTCAGTAACTAACTTACTAAATCATATGCATTACATATTGTTTCAGTGCAATGCCCTCAAGAGCTAGTCTCAATATTCGGCTGAAAAATCAGGACACTTTTGGTGTCTCCCTCAGGATTTTCTCAAGAGCAATGAACATTTCAACAGCTCACCTTTTCATGCCCAATGTGGCATGAACAATTTTTTTTCTTACCAGTCTAAACACTTAACTACATAATTCAGAAATCCCTTGGTCACATCCCCTCAACTCACCTAGAAGTACTTCCTCATTTGTTTCTGGGTCCATTACAACAGTTGGCTTTGAAGTATCACCTAGGGTGTGATTGAAATTTGCAGGTATCTCACTTCCTGAGGAGACAAAAAAAACCAAAACAAAACAAAACCAGAAAAATAGTGACTTTACATTTTAAAAACTTCATTATTCACACATAAGTACCTACATTTGTTTAAGTGACTAAACAGACTGAATACACTTTCTTCAAAGAAAAGGAAACCATCCATAACAATTCTTTGAAGATGTAATTTTCATTGGAATTATTTCTGTGTGTAATAGGTAAATTAATCCTGAAGAATTTTCCAGGGGAATGCCAACTATTTATCCTATGCTATTAAGCATCTGCACATATAAGCATTAAATATCGTATGCTCAAAAGTATCTGCATTTTAAGAGAAGTGCTTTTCTATCAACAGATGCTGAGAGGATATAAAATACATCATGCAGCATGAAGAACAAGTTTTTTGCTTTTACCTACTGCTGATGGGCACTGGGAGACTTAAGAGATAAAGTGTTCAAAAGAATAATCACATGTTCAATTTTCCTTTTCTCAAGAAATATCATTACAGGGATCTCGCTCTAAGTTATAAATCAGAGAACTATTCCTGTAACAAAAAGGATTTTTCCAGAGAAGGAAATAAGCCTAAGAGCCGACAACAACCTTACGCTTTTGAAATAGAAAAGAGACACTGGAGAATGTTCACAACAGAATAAATATCCCAAAGCTCTCTTACAGAACTCACTCAAGCTGACAATTTTAGCTCCCCAGTGCGCAGGGAATTTCTTTAAATGCAGTCAGAACAAGGATCTTAAAGGCAAGCTATAGCACTTTATAGGCACTCGTGGCTGCTTAAATACTCTTACGCCAAGACAGTCACAGATAGCAAGAAAGTTACTGTGTTTGAAATCGCTTTGTTACATAACATAACCATCTCTCTGTAAAAAGAAGCAACGACAGGTGCAACTCTATAGCTATAACCACAGAATTTTTATCGTATCAATAAAAATTAGGAATTTGCCCTAGAAACTCTACTCAGCTGATGGTCCTTACATGCCTCACTTAAAATTCAAGGACGCTACCAGAAGATTATCTCTTGCGATCAATGCCTGTTAAAGAGGAAATCCATCACTTCTGGAAGACAGTTCAAATGTACCTAAAGTAATCAATAATTCTTGTAAGATACAGTATGAAGGGGCCAGAAGCTTTCACCATGAACTTGCTTCTGGTACAAAAGTCCTTCCGTGGTTTTGACAAGCTTTCCCTGAACCTTCCCTAGTCTCACTGCTTTCTTTTTGAGGTAAAGAATAAAATTTAGATGCAACTAAATAAAAAATTTCTACCAACATTTACTGTTTTCTTTGTTATTTCTCTAATGATTATTTCAGCCCTGATTTGTTTCAGAACTCTGTCAGGACTCTATGACATTTTCCATGTTTGTTAGCATTTGGTTTATTTGTTCTATAACTTCACACAGAAATGTTTTAGTCTCTAACAAAAGCTCTAGACAGTTCCCATAAAGAAAGGTTCTTCAGCATCAAAATATCTTCCACAGAGAGCACAGCAAAAATAATTTAGATTTTGGACTTTGACTCTATGTCCCTTTCCTGAGCACTACCTACATATTTATTTTCTACTGGCCACAGAGGCTTTAGCAAAGCTTCTGTTTGTTTAAACACAGATTTATTGCTCACCTTTAACAGTTTTACGCACTGTTCTTAAAGCTCTCCACCTATCTTGTTATGTTTTGTATTTAACCTACAATGGCTTAAAACTCTATTGACACAGTATCTGCCGTTTCAGATGAGGTATTACAGGTATCAGTAAAACGACCGGAAGTTTTTATACCTTAACTGTACATTATGAAACTAAACACGTTAGCACCATTAATCAACGAGCTGAACAACGACAGAAGTACAGCTTATTTTCTTCAACCTCTGCTTTAAAGGCACTGCAACGCTTCTGGGTATGTCACATATCTTTTCCTTTCCCATGCTGAGAAGTTAAAAGTTTTTACAATAAAATTATACAGCATTGCTACAGATACAATAAGAACAGGTTTTCCACAACAGATCATATTAACACATTTCATTATAAAATTATTTTCACTCAGAGAGAGAAACAAGTTTTTACAGGACAAAAGTCTTACAGCAATAGAGTATTTGATTACAGAAATAATTGTTGTAAAGTATCAAAAGTAAAAAAAGTCTGTGTTCATATTTGTTTCACCTCTTTTCTGCTTCTGCTTCACCTCTTTTCTCCGTTTAATCCTCCCGTGAGGTTGTGTTTCTGGACACACTATTCCACTAAACACAAGCCTTCCTGAAAATAAAGAAAGTTAAACCAAATTCACTAACTCATAATAATTTGACAAGAATGCAGTCTTGCACAACAAACAAGCATTTCAGTTGAGAAAATATTCCCTTGATGTTGAACTCTTCAGGTAGCTTTAGGAAGCCAGAACAAACCAAAAATCTTTTCAGCATCAAGTATTTTGGACTGCAATGCAACTTGAGACTTTTTCAAAATAATTTGATCATATTTCAGTCAAAGAACATTTCAGAAAGCCGTGACATGAGAGTCAATTTTTAGGAGAAAATATGAATTTTAGGGACACAAAGAAATACTATTTTCAAGTAGACTAATTAATTAGTAAAGTATGAAATCAGGCTGAATTGTCAGAAAAAAATCCCTAAGAACAAGATACAGTCTATCACTTAGGGAATTTAACACTGAGACTGGATAAAATATTATAGTATCTTCTCTGGAGGACAATCCCCACACAAAGCAAAATGCTCCAATGAATGATCCAGCAGATTGTCTCTTTTTCCAGTATCATACAGAATCTTTGACATAATAAACCTACTAGCACAGAGAAACTGTTTTGTTCTTCCCTAAACAGTTAAGGTAAGGATACTTAACGTGCTCTGCTGATACTATTTCTAGCTGACACAGGAGTATGAGGAGATGGAAGAGACGTGGAAAGATGACTAAATAGCTGGAGACCATAAACAGTCTACTTTTTTAAAAATTACCAAAATAGTAAATGTCTCAGAACTTTAATAGCACAAGATCCACCCACAGATTTCTCTTTACTGCCCTATTAGGAGATAGCAAGTAGGTATTTTGGAACTAATACCTGAAGGCGTCATAGTATAGTTTACCCGCTCGCCTCGCCAATATTCCAGAGGTCTTAGTCGTATTCTTTTTGTCCGACGAACATTAGGTGTGTTGGAAGGCATTACTAATTTAAAGGATGAAAACATTCACATTAAGTATGAAGGGAAAATTCAGAAATTGAAAACATTAAATATCCTTTCCTCTTGTTCCGTATCAGTGCGTCAGCACTTCCCAGATGATATTTATATCGCATTGCTATCATGACAGGAAAAGGGAATCAAGCATTGCCAAAAGCCTTCTTTTGCATACATCGATATTTCACTCTCCTTTTTCTTAACAGTCACCATGCTGACTTTATATTAGATTTCATTCTATATATCTTAGTGAATCTATATTTCTTAGCGAATCACTGAGATATGGACATTAGGGGCTCAAGCACAAGGAACAGCAAACATGCTGCAACCATGAACACAAAGCTCTCGACAAAGAACCCTGCCTAAATCTGAGGGATTTCATTAGCAACAATGGAAAGGCACTGCCTTGGTTATGACAAGAGGAGACCAACAGAGTCTGCGTAAGCAGCCCCTCTTCCAGATTCTCAAGTCCCATCTCCAAGGTTCACAAGTGCAGCACTTTTGGCAACAGAAACCCCGTACACTTCCAAGACTTATCTTCAGATTTATTTATTACATAGTCTCAACTTTCAATTTTTCTAAGCTGCCATACATGACTACAGTAAGATTCAATATTTTCATGTTTGCAGAAAAGAACAAAAGCCCCGTAAGAGTTGAGAGCAAATTAGTCAAGAATGTTTAAATACTAAAAATAAAAATGGTAAATAAAAAAAAATAAATATCGCTGAAATAGTTTTTGAAGGTAGACAGCGATATTGTTGTGTTTAAAATAATAAAAAAGGGAATAAAAGCCAATAAAAACAGACTAGCATGGGACTACAATCACCGCATGCCCATTGTTCCATCCTATACAGACTCAGACCACCAAAGAAGGCAGGTTATTTGCACCCTCAGTTATGCTGTGTAAAACTAATTCAAACTCTTACTGTTCTCACTGAACTGTTAGCAGTGTCTTGACTCAATATTAAGGGAAAAATGGAAATGTGACAGTTAAAAAGATAATTATTGAATATAGTAACAAAAAAAGAAACACTAGAAGTTTTTTTAAAGTAACTTAAAAATTAGAGCAGGGTTATAGTACCCTGAAGAACTAACAAGCCTTATTGGTAAATACTTTTAAACATATGAATCCATTTCTAGGTGTTTTCCTGGGTCTCCTTCAGCAAAGTTTACATCAAGTTGGAAAGGCGTTTGTATTTATGCACTTACATTAAGATATTATTTTAAAATAATCTTACCTATTTTATGGCTTGCCATTTTTTCTGACAACAGATCTTTTACTGGATAATTCAAATCTTCAGAGTTATCTGGAAATACATTCAAAAAACCACTACTATATTCCTGACTTTGCTTCTAGTGGGTATGTTGAATAAAACAAAGGTAATACAAGCAGAAGTCCCAGTGTTAGTGCTCCCACTAACATTTTTTTTCTTTAAACATATATGAAACCCAATGTAAATAAACAGTATATGTAATTAGTTTTTAAACAGCGTAAGCTTGAAAATCACATGAAAACTATACATTCAAGTAAATATTCCTCACATCCATCCCTTTGATAAAACAAACATTGGCAAATTATAACTACATGTATAATTTTATTGATCAAAGTGCAAGGTCATTCAGTTTTATACCACTCAAGCCTAACTTTAGAACAAACTTCTTACCAGAACACACACAAAACTAGGTCCCTGAAGAAAGCATTGCATGAACAAGTAACATTCACAACTGGCTCTAAAACACCAACGAAAAGACTTTCTATCCCCACAGCTCATGTTCATTATCACAATATGTGCAACTTGTGCAGGGAAACTTAAAAGAAAACCCGATTCCATAAGGCTGTACAATTCAGTCTAGGGTGGCCTGAAGTGATGGTGTATCGTACCATCACACAGCAACACACCAAACTGGCACAAACTGAGTCTAAAAAATTGGTTCAAAGTATTTTGGAAGGATAACTTTTTCCTGGTATGCTTGATGCTGAATTATGCAGTGCTTGTCCTCCCAAAGCTAACACAACGTAAAACTGGCATACTGTATCACATACTTGGGCAGAAATGTGACTCATAGCCACTACAATCTGCATTTCTTATTCTGGACAAGCAGAATACAAAAGAAATTAATGTACTATCAATTCCAGCTTATAAGCAGCTTATACATAAAATGCAAGAAAATAACAACTTTAAACATTACCTGTAGATGTATTATCCTGTTCGCAAGACTGACTTCTGGAAGGAAATTTATCACAATGTTCTAGAACAGGACCACTTCAAAGGAAAAAAATAATATACCTGCTTGAATACGTTATACGTCAAAGGAACGTTACAGCACTACCAAGAACAGCAAATTTAAGTTTTTTTCAGATCATGGGGGGTGGGATTTTTTTTTCCTTCTAAACATCTGTCTGTACCAATTAGACACTGAAGCAAGTGACTGCTAGTTAGGAATCACAGGTCTGAAATTCATCAGTTGCTCCTCTACTCTGTCATCAGGCAGAGAAACTAGTGTTCACACCTTCTCTCTAAACAAGTTTCCTAAGTATTTTCTAGCTACTTTTTCTTTTTTCTCACTTCTGGAAGAAACAGACCTTCTCCTCTCCTCTGTAGCATTAACTTTCAAACCATTTTCCACAGACCATGATTATAGAAGTTTTGCATACTGTAAGGGAAGGACAGTACAATAGTTTGCAATTGTAATTTGTAATATGTATTCCATCATAAAATCTCCCACGTAAAATGACAATAATTAACATGCATGTAACTCCACCAGAGATCCTCTAGAAAAGAAATCACTCACAACAGGACTTCTCTTACAGCCTTAGCATTAGTACCCCTAACCTTTCCTCCTTCCCCCATGGCTGTGCTTCACTGCTTTTACCATGCCAAGGAATTCAGCTGTGACCCACTTAAACTCCAAAAGATGTATTTCAGTGCTGGATTAGCAAACCTACACTACAAATTTGTCCAATCAAATCTGCAGTAGGCTCACTTCTAATAAAAAAATTAAAGTTTTCAGTAGAATTTAACATAAAGACATAAGAATTTAATAAATTCACAGACTGCCACTCCTGTTTGCTTTGTTATTAAGTTCTTATCCCGTGGAGAAGATATGTGCTTATCTACATGCAGAAACAAGAGTTTGGATTGTAGATACAGTTCTAAACCCTACTTAACAGCAACTCCATTAGTATGGTAGTTCTAACAGCACTGGTATTTCTGTTCAAAAATCGCACACTAACGTGGAAACAAGCCTCAAAGGCAAGAAACTTAATATGACCCTTTACTCGTGACATGAAGAAGAATTTCATTAGTTTATTATCTGTATTAGCATTGTATTTAAACACCTCAGCCATGAATCACAATCCCTTTTCCACTAGGTTCTTCACTAGTAGAACACAGAACGCAGCGCTAGTACCAAACTCCTGTTCTGCCTCAGTGGTGCAGAAGTGGGATTAAATGCAAGTTTTACAGACAACTCGGGAAATTACCTTTCACAACTCTTAGCCTTCTCAGCTGCAAAGGAATCTCTAGAACAGAAAAAAATTATTATTACATTTACCGTTAAGTCAATTTTACTTACTGAAAGGAACCTGTAGGTCAATAATTTTACATACTGAACAGAACCATAAAAAAGACATTTTAAAAAATTTTAAAAAGCAATGCAAAGAACAGTGATTAAAAACTCTATTAGACTGGTTAAAGAAACTTCCTCTTTTGCTTACCAATAATTAGTAAAGTTATTTCCAAAAAAATAAATATAGCTGAAGAATTAAACACTGTATTTTCTCAATTAATAAGCAAAGTAACAAACCTGACAAGTGAAGTTGTTCTACAGGTAGTGGAGTTACGTGCATATGACTTTTGCTTTTTTTTTTTTGTTGTTTTGTTTTTAAACCAGATCTGCTATTCAAGTCTCAAAAGAACACTTTAAAAATTCCAGCACAAGTTTCCTTACGTAGAAACAGCCACTACATTTTACACCAACCTTTGAGAACAGAATGTTGATTATACCACCTGGTTTCTCTACTAACTATTCAGTCTGAAACTGTCACATAATTCAATTGGGCCATTACTGCTTAAAGGTTAACAAGATGTGCTTAATTTTCTAGCAAGGTATACCACACTTGTAAGGAATTATGTAAAAAGCTTACTGTAGTCCGTGCTGCGCGTTACGTTTTCTTTTGTTTCTTTTTATTTTCACATCTGATAACTTCTGTTTTTTTCTTGTCATGTCCTTTACAGAATTGCTGTCGGAATCCACTTCAGACTCAGTGTCCTCAGGGTTTGAACAAACACCTTTACTGGCTCTGCGATGAACCTTTTTGGCTACCTTTCCTGAAGATTTAGCTGACAATCGTTTCTTTTCAGAATTCTTCACACTGTCTATGAGATTCTGCAGTACTTTTACAACAGTTTTGCTATTTGTATCACCAAGCAAGTCCAATGCACGCAATACATTTTCAGGCTTTTCAGACTTCGCCAAATTCTGAATCATGGAAGTCTGTAATTTCTGATGCAGGGGTGAAGTAAACACTTCATTCGATTTTACAGGCTCTCTTTCAAGCTCTTCTTCACCAGGTCCACTGTCAGAACTCTCCTCCCTTTGTAACTGAGGCTTTTTATTACTACTTTTCTTGCAAGATTTTTTAAGCTTCTTCCTTGGACTTTCTGCCAGTCTCTTAGCTACTGTATCCTTTGGAATTTTCTGCTTAGCCGTTTGTTTCTTGTGAACTAAATGCTGAGAAGCTTTTGAAGCTGACAGCAGATACTTGGAAGACTTGAGATTCTTTTTTGAAGACACAGTCGTCTCTTGCCGTTGCCCAGCTGAGGGTATAGGTGAATCCTCACTTGGCATTACCCCTGTTTTACATTTTTCTGCATCAGATGCTTTTGTTTCCAATCCAGATCGTGACAACATCAGTTCTTTGGCTTCTGGTCTCCAGGATCTGTCCTTTTCTTGGTTTGGAGAGCCTTGCCTAAGTGCATCCTTTTTAGTCTTTCCTATCAATACAGAAAACACTTGGACATTAATATCTTTTTCCATTAAAGCTGAAGATGTCTGTTGACATCTGAACACATGAACATAAACCAAACAATTACAAAAAAAAAGTATCACAAAACTAGATTTTCCCTGATGGTTAAAAGAAGGCTATCTCTGAGCTACAGAGTATAAAAAATTCAAAACAGAATTTTTGGTGTACTTACAGTATGTCCTAGCAGGAAAAAAAAGCAGAAACGTTAGATTCAATCTGCTTTCCAGTTTTCAGTGCTTCCTGCTACAAAACCCTTCTCAAATAATTCCTGAAAACTGTTCTGATCCCCTCTAGTTCAAAGTATATACCTTAACCTCCTTTCTACAGAGAGAGGAGCAAAAGCTTGTGGGTACCTACCTTCTTTGTCTACTCTTCAGAAAAGGCAACACTGCTAACTTTATTTTTAATGTCCTAACAGGAAGGGACAGGGCAGCGGGTGGAGAGTGAAGACATTGTCTCACTGCCTTAGAAGGCAGATAGCCTTTGGGTGCCTCACACCCAAACCTAACTGTGCAACTGAAACATCAATTAAGAATCCATTAGTGTCTCATCTACTTCAACCTTATTCCCCAATAAACCACCACAAAAAAATCCAGTAATGTGACCTGGAATGAGAAGTCTGAAGACTTGTTAAATAACTTACCCACATGAGTCCTGTTTTGCCTTTGAGATTTAAGGACCTTTCCTTCACTACTAGGGACTGGATCCGATTCTGATGTTCCTTTGAAGTCACGGACTCTGACAACAGTGTCATCCATTTTCTGTTTAGTAAGTGCTTCAACCTGTACTTCTCTGTTCTTGCCTTTCTTACTCTCATCTGTTTTCTTTTCAGAGGGTTGAGATTTAGAAAAAGGAGCTGCTGAGCCACCTTTTTCTGACTTCTTGTTCTTATAGGGTTTTGAAAGCCAAGAATTAAAAGATACATCATCTAATTCATCAATTAAAAATTCACATTCATTTTCCATTTCTATATCTTGATGTTTCACAGGAGGTGGTGATGGCGGTGATATTGAGGCTGAGTACCTAAAGAAAGGAGGGACAAAGTATTCACATCATTGGGGGGAAAAAAATTCGACTTTCAATCTTGCAAATCTAGTAGTGATGCTAGAAGACCTAAGCATACTACAGGACATTCCTCAGAAGACTTATTCATCATTCATTGCCCTTTAGCTTCCGAAATAGGCACAAAGCCCACTTCTCCCTGCTGTGGCCTCATATTCACACCTCATTATTTCTCAAATGCTGGATAGCCAACTTCCTATTCTAACCAGTGAGATCCATATTGGCTCTGAAGCCTGCTCGGTCACTGCTAACTTCAGAATCACATAAGGTTTTCCTGAATCTTCCAACCTATCTGTGACAACATCTCAGGCTCAATCTGAACCGCTATTCAACAGTTACAGTACTATTTTACTGGCAGACAAAAGCAACACCACTGTTAAATCCTAACAGCACAAAACTTCGAAACACCTACTCAAATCCTTTCTCAAGTGGCATTTTTCAGTAACGTTGGACTATCCCAAAACATTATTTCAGACCATGTTTATAGATAAAAAGATGTTGCTCCAGTACTCAGGACTAAGTTATTTTACTAGCAAATTATGTTCCATATTGAGCCTCAAAACAAACCTTTTTGCAAGCTTTCCTGTTCCTACAGCTGCTAAGATGACCGAAGAGAAAGACTTCTCTTTCTGTCCAGAGGGTGTCGCAACATGTTCTGTTCCTTGCACGAGATCAACCTGCTCATCTGTCCCAGTCTGAAGTACTTCCAAATTTTCATCATCCACCTGGCTCTTCACTGCAGCAGGTGTATTTTGGTCATCAAAACGTAATCTGTGAATGAGAAACAGCATTCAAATATGACGCTATAAATCCTGAGTGCACAATGAAGTATCGTGTGGATGGACAGACACTCTCATTTCCTCCTGCTGACAATGTCTCGCTTCTTATGAATGAGTTTCCATTTGGTAATTTGCTGGAACACAGGTCTGCAGTACTACTTCCCAGCATCGTAGCAAGTGTCCAAATCAATGAGGCAACATGGGGTCAGCTTGTGACTCTTGATCAAAGTAAGGGCTGCTCAGCAAGACAAATTCCTCATTTTAGGAGAATGTGCTTCAGAAACTGTCAGGTTTCCTAGACCTTAGGTGCACTCTCTTCCCAATCTCACTCCATCAATTAGAGTCAATGGGATCAGTGCCAGTCCCTCTCTATGATCTTCCCAAAGATTCAGTCCTCCAGGAAAGCAGAACTGTGGCTGGGACCACTGGTCCAGCTGGGCTTCAAATCTTCCAAAGAGGAGACAGTAATCACAACTGAAGTTGTTCTGCTTTGTATAAAACATTCCTGTATTCAGAGCAAGAGGAACAAAGACCACTTTCTCTGCTTAAAATTTAACAAAAAAATTGTTAAGGTTAACACTGACAACAGGATTCACTGAAAAAGTCTAAATATGAGAAGCTGATAATTTGGGGCACTTTCCCGTGAAAAAGTTCAAAACTATTCTGACAAGCTTCCAGCACTTGGGTACTGCACTTCTGGGAATCAACCCTTATCACCAGAATATTTAATAAAAAACAATTCTGCCCTTTCTAAACCCAGATACGGAAACTTTCTAAAAAGCTTGGAATTATTTATGCGTTCACAATCCAAGCTCATAAATGACTGAAACCACTGTTAATTTACCTTAGGGGGTGGAGGGGACATAACACCGCCACCACGTTCAGCTCTACTTACCTATGTACAGGAGAACGTTTTGCTTCCTCCACAAGAATAGGTGATCCAAAAAACCCATGATCATCCTCAGGGTCCAAAAACACAGCAGGACTTTTGCATAGTGCTTCAACATCTTTTAACATATTCTTTGTTTCTCTTTGAGACACAGGAGACTCTGTTTTTTCAGAATCAGCTACGTAAGTGTATATTGCCGGCTTCAGGGGTGATTCAGGTGACTGTGCTGCCATATATAAAGAATAGGTTTAATTCTTCTACTCAAAACCTTACAAAATCCAAAGAAATAGTTACCCAAAATACCTTAATTCAAAAACAGTGCTACCAACCTCTTCTGCTGACTGTTTTTAGCAGTGATGGAGGTAAGGACTCTGCACAATTACAGGCTCCTTTCACAGAGTTACTTAACCTGGCCTTTGGCTGTCACAGTCAATAATGAAAAATGAGACAAAGTAAAATATTTGATAAAGCAACAGTACTTTGACAGGAATATAATTTTCTACAGAACATGATATAATTTCCTTCCCTTGATTCTTACTCATTTGGAGCACAGTTCTATTTTAACTGAACACTTAATTTTCTATCACGTAAGACTTTCTAAAACTAACTAAATTTCAAACAAAAGGTAAAACAGTATGTACAGTAAAAATCAATTTGCAGCTTTGAACATCCTGCTAGTCCCCAGGCAAGCTATTTACTCTTTTCATTAGAACGAATTAATTCAAACAATTTAATTATCCTTTACTAAGGCAGGCTGAAGTTTTGCAAGAATTACTATGAGATTATATGGTATTCTAACATCAGACTGAAGTAACAAACACCGTTATAAAGGATGCCTGTTCTCAACACTGCCATTAATAGAAAATGCTATTTTTACAAAAAACCTACTAGAATCACAATACTAAAACCTAATATACAAACTAGATTATGGGCCTCATTCTCTCAGTACGTTAACAAGTGCTTCAGCTCGATTCCACTCGTCAACAAAGTTACAGATATTCAGAGTTATTGTACAGATAACTTCATCAGGAGTTGACAAGCTGCTTTTATACAAGAATCATCTTTCAATTTTATTATCCATCAGATAGCTAAGAACTGTGTCCATATATCTGGCAAAGTGACTGAAATCAACCCCAGTGGAGTCCAAGACATCCACACCCACCACAAGTTATAAGGCAGCTTGCTTCAACCCGAGACAATGACAAATTTACCTATCCTGGACAAAAAGCTGAAGAAGCTTTCATTAGCAAAAACCCAATAAAATAAGGTATTAAATATATCTAGTTATAGAATATTTACTATTAGAGCACAATAAACTAAGAAAAAAAACATTACCAACAACTATTGCAGAAGGTTAAATTATAGCCTATATACTAATACAAATGACATATAGAGCTTATTCATTCAACACTCATACAGAACTAAACTTATACTCAAGTGAAACTGTACACAATGCTACACTGTGACACTGCCATAACTAACTTACCCTTTGGCTCTGTATTGAAGTCCTCTTCTCGTTTCTGACAATAGGAGTTGAGCAATGGGTTGCACTTGGAGAGTTTATTGTAAGATCACTGCCACAACCTATAAAGAAAAAGGTATAAATAAGGCATTATTGGAATTGTCCAGATTTTACCAAGTTGCTAAGGCTCATTAAAGTCACGTAAATCCAAAAAGAAAGAAACCAGCTACTCGGGAAAGAGATCATAAGACAGCTAAGACAGATCTAAGCAGTTAGGAAGAGGGTGCTTTAAAGACTCTGAGAAACACTTTATTTTTATCATTTTATCTCTTTTTTATTTCTATTTATTTACCACTAAATATAACACAAGGAAGAAATGAATTTTTTCTTTAACTAGCAAATTAAGCAAAACACCAAATAAAAGCTTACTTTCAAAACAATCCTGTATGAGTTTCAGCATATTTTGACCTGGCTGTACATCAATCTTATTTCTAGGAAGAAGAGGGGAAAAAAATAATTTCAATCAAAAATACTAAATGTTCCTATCCCAGCAATATAAAAGCAGTAAAGTTCTTACTACTTAGTATTTTAGATTATTATTTCCACTAGTCTCATCTTGAATATATCTTACCTACCATTTCCATTCACAGGTATCTGCAAAGAAACTTGTCTAAATAAGGCTCGCAGGAGTAAAATCCCCGCTGTCACAGAATAGATGAGAATCAAAAAAACTCTCTACGTAAAAGAAAACGCATGACTACTGCAACAGCCCTCAGGAAAAGAGATCTGGGATGACAGAGATTCTCTCTTGAAATAAATAATGTTTTAAAAAAAAAAAAAATCACTCCTCCAGTACTGTTACCTGCACAGTGATCCAGTCTCAGCAGACCCAGAAATTAAATGTGTAGGCTGCACGTCTATCCCTCTACACAAGGCAGTCATCCTCCGCTTCTCTTTCTACCACTTATCCACAGTTATTATGTGCTTCTACACAAGTTTCAGCAGCAAGAATTGGCTTCAGGTATCAAACCCGTAAGCAAGCGAACAGCTCAGCTGCTTGGACTACTATTTCAAACCTCTCCAGGGCAAACAAAAATGGCAGAAGTGATCCACTAGCCAGACCACATTGATCAAAACCAAAATAATAAGAGAAAAGCCATAGAGTATTTCTCCCATAACTATTATTATATGCCTTAATAATAGGTAAGTCTGTAAGCTCATGAAATGCTTATCTAAAAATGGATTCCATAAAAAAAAGCTCACAGACTTCTGATATGCCTTTAAAGATACAGCACTGCAAATACTCAAACTGATGTCTAACATTTAACAGCAAGGGCCAAATAAGCTAGAACTCTGCGTGGGCTTCATTTCTGTACCTCTTGAAATGCAAAATGTTTGCACAGACTACTGCTTCTGTGCTCAGGCAGCCTAGGTAGGAGTAGCTTAACTGCAGCTACACCACATTGTGCTGCCTCAGCAGAGGAATACCAAGGAAATCCTTGGTGCTTTGTCCCCCAGCACAATTTGCTCCTCCCATTGCTAAGAAATACAAGAAGCTGGGAAAACATTACATGATCTGTTTAATAAGTTACACCCAACAGTTTTGACATTACACTCTCAGATAAAAAAATCAACAAGTTTTCCAAACAATATCTAAAAGTAACATTTTAAACGTAAATTACCGTTCTCCATGGCAGAATCTTGCTCTGTAATCTTTTTTAAAATGATTCTGTGAAGAAATAAGAATCAATTTTACTAAGCATGGTGACACTTGACAGAAAAGCAAATAAGTGACCAACCTCCTGTTTCTCATGTAAGCAAGTCTCAAAGATTCTCGATCCATCTGAAACTAGTGGGAGTTACTGCAGCTGTTTTTCTTAGAACACTGCAGTAGCTACAACACCCATAACAACTGCCAGAAATTCAGCTTTCCTCAAGAACCATCAAGCATCTGTTGCATTTCAAGTCAGAGAGACTTACATGACAGAAATCATAGACAATTTAAGGATTTGGTTAACATTTCT
Source organism: Steatornis caripensis (assembly GCA_013398225.1). Taxonomy (NCBI): domain Eukaryota; kingdom Metazoa; phylum Chordata; class Aves; order Caprimulgiformes; family Steatornithidae; genus Steatornis; species Steatornis caripensis. The sequence continues at coordinate 157,515 of VZSC01015702.1, forward strand.
GTGATGACTACAGAAACAAACTTTTAAGTAAGTAAAAGGAATGAACTACCACAAAGCAAGCTAGGAGATAACCTTACAACACATCCACTGCTCTTGAGAACTGCTCACATAGAGATTCTTACCCTGTGTTTATCACAGGCAAGACCATATTGACAGGCAGTGACAGCACATCAGCTCTTCCATGGTAAAATCAGTCTCTATTATAAACTTCAAGCACTTCACATACTTCAACTCCGAGTATAACCAAAGTCACTTGAATAGCAGACATGACTCCAGTCATTTATTACCGCAATTAGAGTAGTAGTAATTCAAACGACAGTATATTATCAGCGTTAATTTCTATGCCAACAAATGAAAAAAGTCTACTGAGCTGGGAACAGGCAAAGACTGTAGAGCATGAAAATAGAAAGGAAGGGCAAGTCAGAGTGCCAAGCAGAGCGCAGTTTTTTCACCAAAGTGACAAGAAAACGTCTCGAAAAAATCGAAATGTTTAGCTGAAAAACAATCATGAGCTCTTTTTCGTTTGTGTACACTGGAATAGAGTGTGTACATGCAGTGAGGGAATTGTCTAGTCCTAATACAACAGAATTCAGCACATTTTTTCAAAGTTTGCCATATTGACATTACTTTGCACTTCTTTGTTGCTCCTCTTTGGATTTTACTTCTGGTAATAAAAATAACAAAACTCACATAAGGATTTGTTGCACTGCAAATTTTCAGTATCGGCTTAGAACGGCAGGAAGAAACTCTAGGTCATACGGGAAAACAACTGACCACGAGTCACCACTTCAGAAACAGTGTAAAACCATACTCCACGGTAAATCAGTCACTTAGGCTTGAATTTCTTCCCCTGGCAGCAGAGTGCAGTATAATCAACCGGCAAACAATCCTTCACGTAAGAAAATGAAAAACTCCTGTAACAGGTCTAAAAGGGCTTTTAACAGTTTGTTTATTGTTATGTTCGTACTCCGCCACATGTGAAGAGTCTGTAAAACTTGGGCTCCCCGTGTACCTTTGAGGAGGGGAGCGGGGCAGCCCGAGGAAGGCTGACAAGCGCCAAGCCCTGGGAACAGAAGGGTTTGCGCCAGCAACAGGGCCAAGAGAGAGAGATGAACGCTGACACCGGCCCCGCTTTTCTCCGGGGAGGGACCCCAGAGGCTCACCGCGCCGTCAGGGGCGGAAGGACAGGCCCGCCCGCCCGCCCCTCAGGAGCACAGAGGAGAGGACCGGGCCCCGACTGTTACGGAAAGCAGCGGCCGCTGCGCCC